>VRLP01002247.1:0-95343 GCA_009660295.1 Lophius piscatorius
CATGAAGGGGGCCTCCCCGCAAAGCGGTCTCAAAAATGGGCCGCGGGGGGGTTTTGAAAAGGGAATGGGGGGGGGGGGGGATGGAGAAGGTGACTCTGGCCAGAATGGGTTTCACTTTGAACTGGAGATTCTGCCACTTGAAGTGTATAATTTTCTGCAAACTTCATGACTAGCAGAGCTTTCAGATTCTCCTCCAAAAGCTCCTGCCGGTCTTTGTGTCTGCGGCTGTCGTCCGTTCCCCTGCTCTTTTTCTGACTCCTCGCCTCTGTGATTGGCTCTGCTTGTGGCGGCAGGGGAACGGCCGGCTATGTAGAATTTTAATAGAGGGGAGTTGGAGCCAAACCTCCCGTTCGCCGCTTGCTGCGGGCGTGAGACTGAATGCCAATGAGACATTAGTGATGAGGCAGGATGGATCGAGGAGGCCGACGAAGGCAGGATCCTATAGAGCCCTTAACCGGGTGGGGACGGAGCGCGTCTGCACAGCGAGGAGTATCTCAGCGCACCTCATTGTCAGGAGGCGCCCAACAGGGAGATGATGTAGGTGCATTCAGTCGGACACAGTTAGCCGCCTCCTCCTCCGTGACATAGTAGCCCGGGAAGCGTCCTCCTGCAAAGCGAAGAGAAGATAAGTTCTCTTCCCTTTTGCTCAGACCGGGTGATAAAACATGAAGTTTTTATGCCCCGCCAAAGGGGGGGGGGGTATAGGTTCAAGTCTGTGGCAGCATGGATCTTTTTTCTCACTACATAGATAGAGTGATATATAACTGTGGGACAGTTATTTATCGCAAGCTGCCCTAGAATTAGAAGAAATGAAGGTTTTAAAGTTGCATGGGAGACTAGAAATGACCAGGGGAGACGATACATGTGGACCCTCATTGGTGGTGTGGGGGGGTGTCTCTCTGCACATGGTTTCCATTGACACTATTGACAATAAGCAGACTTATAAAAGGCGTTGATGTTCTTAAAAGTATGTGTTAAGAGGGACTGCGGGGAGCGGGAGTAAACTAGGGGTGTGTGGTTGAAAACTCCGTCAATAAAAGGAGGCTGGCGATCGGACTCTGCGGAGGGTCGGAGCAGCAACAACAAAACCGCCCGCTGACTCGCATGCAGACCAGATTACGGCGTTATTGATCAGCTTGTTTCGAATCTATTGAACATCTTCTTCTTCCTCCTGTGACTTTTATTGGTGGTCGCCAATCCACCAATAAAATCTGCCATGCCAGCGCTATGTCTCCAGCGGCGGTCTACTACTTTATTTAATTCTATTGTTGATCTTTTTTTTATATTTTACTATCTATTTATAAAAATAATTTCGTATATGATCTCACATCTTCATGTTAGTGTTTTATTACAGTATAAGTAGTTTTATCGTAGTATTTCTTTAAATTTACTCTCTCTCTTGTGGTTGTCAATCACCTGTATAAGCACACTGAGTAGAATTTGATTTGTTTTTAAATGTGCTGTATAAATAAAGTTTGATTGATTGATTGATTTTTAACAATGTTTTTCAGCCATGAGCCTCTTAATCAGCACCTAAAATATTTCGTACCCTCAGATTGTAACTTATTATTAATAATCCATCTCTCAGTTCATGGAAGCATGCAGTGAATTGATTGGTCCGTTTAATCATTCTGCATAGTAATGAATTAGTTATAACCTAAATATGAGCTTAACGTGTAGAAATGATATTGAAATTTTACCCTCTGTCACATTTTGTGTTTGTTCTCACAGATAGATAAAGATTTAGAGACATCAACGGTTCATCTGTCCATGCAATGCTCCCTGCAAAGTAAATCAAGCACTCCCTAAAGTATTCTTGGCTCTGTTCTATTTATTTTATGAATTTATTTTTCTTCTACTTGTATTTCAACCACAAATTTTTGTTTATTTTTGTCGTTCACTCAATATCTGGGGGGGGGGGGGTTGGAACCTATCCCAGCTGACTGTGGGTGAGAGGCAGGGCAGGGCTACCAGTTCATCACGGTATCGACGTCCACGCTCGCGTTCAAGAACGGAGAGAGAATCCACACCGACATGGTGAGAACTCCACACAGAAAAGTGTGGGCAGAAGTGAATTTGAACCAGGTACCTTCCCTGTGGCGAGGCAGCAGCGTTACCCGCTGGGCCCCAATAAAAACCTCTCCCAAAGTACTTTGAATTACCCTGCTGCCGAAATGTGCTGTATAGATAAAGTTGCCTTGCCTCGAATACCTCCTGCAGTTACCAAAGAACCCCCAGGCCTGCATTTCAGAGACACTGGTCTACCCCATTCCTACAACATGGAGGCTGAGGCAATTGGATTTGGGATGTCGGCATCTTCCTTATAAGGAAGCTGGCTAGATACAGGCAGTGATTGAAGTGGTCTGACTGTCCAGGCTGAAATGAGACACCGGAATATTACAGTTAAAACGGTAATGAGGGGGTAGGCGTCAGGTGATGGTGGGCATTACGGTAATGTGGTTATTATCTGAGCTCTATTACCTTGGTCTGAATGTCCTTGCCGCCAAAAAACAGAATCACAAAAAAGAATTCGGTGAAATTTCACACATTTGTCGGGGGAACTAAAGACGCGCATTTCCTTTGGATTCTTCATTCTGCTTATTTTAACATTTTTGGGCAGATTGGATCTTGGGTGAGGTCATTCTGCGATGCTGAGATGGAGGTTATGATCTCTATTCATACCAGATGTGTAAATTACTTTTTCGCTAGATGCGGTATCTGTGTCCTTGTACAAAAATGTACTCATTCAAGATATTCAGTTTGCAACAGTTGAAAATAAATCTCATATGAATGAAGACTGCTTCTATTATTGTGAATAGGATCATTATGATGCAATATAAACAAACAGTTCACACAAATATTTTTATACCTCCTCTTCTTCATAGTGATTTTATTCTAAGTTTTGCTCCTCTGCTCAGACTGTTCCTAATAAACCTAATTCGTTTAAACTTGCTGTTACTTATTACTAGTGTTGTTTTCACGACTGTTTCTGCTTATTTTGTTACTGTGGCACTGAAAATCTGGTTAGTCACGTTGCGGTACATCTCATCTTATCTCCTCTCATCTCTTTTCCCCCTTGTGGGAATTATAAAGGCATATCTTGTTTAATCTCATTTATCTCATCTAATCTTATCGTACCTCCTTTCCCAGGTGTGGGTCTAATAAAGGTTTATCTTATCTCCTTTCCCAGGTGTGGGTCTAATAAAGGTTTATCATATCTCATCGAATCTTATCTTATCTCCTTTCCCCGGTGTGGGTCTAATAAAGGTTTATCTTATCTCCTTTCCCTGGTGTGGGTCTAATAAAGGTTTATCTTATCTCCTATCCCTGGTGTGGGTCTAATAAAGGTTTATCTTATCTCCTATCCCTGGTGTGGGTCTAATAAAGGTTTATCTTATCTCCTTTCCCAGGTGTGGGTCTAATAAAGGTTTATGTTATCTCCTTTCCCTGGTGTGGGTCTAATAAAGGTTTATCTTATCTCCTATCCCTGGTGTGGGTCTGATAAAGGTTTATCTTATCTCTTTTCCCCGGTGTGGGTCTGATAAAGGTTTATCTTACCTCATCTAATCTTATCGTATCTCCTTTCCCTGGTGTGGGTCTAATAAAGGTTTATCTTATCTCCTATCCCTGGTGTGGGTCTAATAAAGGTTTATCTTATCTCCTTTCCCAGGTGTGGGTCTAATAAAGGTTTATGTTATCTCCTTTCCCTGGTGTGGGTCTAATAAAGGTTTATCTTATCTCCTATCCCTGGTGTGGGTCTGATAAAGGTTTATCTTATCTCTTTTCCCCGGTGTGGGTCTGATAAAGGTTTATCTTACCTCATCTAATCTTATCGTATCTCCTTTCCCTGGTGTGGGTCTAATAAAGGTTTATCTTATCTCCTATCCCTGGTGTGGGTCTAATAAAGGTTTATCTTATCTCCTTTCCCAGGTGTGGGTCTAATAAAGGTTTATGTTATCTCCTTTCCCTGGTGTGGGTCTAATAAAGGTTTATCTTATCTCCTTTCCCAGGTGTGGGTCTAATAAAGGTTTATCTTATCTCCTTTCCCCGGTGTGGGTCTGATAAAGGTTTATCTTACCTCATCTAATCTTATCGTATCTCCTTTCCCCGGTGTGGGTCTAATAAAGGTTTATCTTATCTCCTATCCCTGGTGTGGGTCTAATAAAGGTTTATCTTATCTCCTTTCCCCGGTGTGGGTCTGATAAAGGTTTATCTAATCTAATTTCCCCGGTGTGGGTCTAATAAAGGTTTATCTAATCTAATTTCCCCGGTGTGGGTCTGATAAAGGTTTATCTTATCTTATCTCTTACTGCCGTGTTCTGATCTACTCACAGTGACTGAACTAATCATTGTTGACTGTGATTCTGACATGAATGAATAAACGATCCATCACTGAAGACAGAAAGATTGCTGCTGCTGCTTCAGCTTCACTGTGGAAGCGTAGATTGAAGTGTGTGTGTTCATGTGTGTGTGTGTGTGTGTGTGTGTGCGTGTGCCATGTCACTTCTTGAACCCTGCAGCCTCCTCACGCTGTAGGTGACAACACGGACTATTGGATACATGGATACAACACCTGTTAATGTTCTACAAAGTCAGAGCTGTGATGCTCTTGGCCTCTTCTGCACACACACACACACACACATACACACACACACACACACACACACGCGCCTCAGCACATTAATCTAACTTGTTCCCAGCATGAACTCGGTTCTCCGCATGACGCAGATGCTGCTAACAGTGGGACGGAGTATGTAGAGGCCCCGGTCACCCACTCACTGCCTAATCTGATTCCAAACGGCTTCACACGGATTCCTCGACTGATGACGGCAGGGCGTCAGGTAACGGACAGATGGGCGAGCCGTGGTTGTTAGCAGCTGTAGTGGCGCCGTTGTGTAAGATACAGCTGTGGCTTTCAGGAGGAGGAAGTCACATGGTCAGTATTCCACTGTGTCCCTGTACAATGGTGCCGTTTCTGGCGCAGAGCTCGCCCTGTTCAGATCATCAGGTCAAGTAGAGATGACTCTCTCCCATCATCCATCCGTACAGCAGAGTTAACATCATTTCCTGGGTGAGACTGGCCGCATCTGGAAAGATCCTTTCTGCTAAACGTACAGAAAACTGAATGCATTTTTATATCTGAAGGTGTGATGCGTGTACCGGGAGGTGGAACGTGTGAGT
This sequence comes from Lophius piscatorius, assembly GCA_009660295.1. Lineage (NCBI taxonomy): Eukaryota > Metazoa > Chordata > Actinopteri > Lophiiformes > Lophiidae > Lophius > Lophius piscatorius. The sequence goes on from VRLP01002247.1 coordinate 5,182, forward strand.
TGACATCACATTCATCATCTTCTCCGGCCTCCTTAGCCAAACCCCCCGGTCCCAAAAAGATGCCTTTGCAGTAATTTGCAGGAAGTGAGTGGTGGCAGCAGGTGCAGGAGGAGCGTCTTGTCACATTTGCAGGGGATCGACAAATCAAAAGCGCGCCAAAGGACATATGAGCCGAGGCGCAATCGTGGGGCTGCACAATCATAGTCAAAAAGATTCTCTGGACTGTTTTGATCAACCGTCAGTCCCGGGTTTGGCCCCACGGATCACCTGACAGCACAAACAATCAGATTTCACCTTCAATCACATCATTTTATTTTACCGCACAAATAGATAAAGATAAAGATAGACACCGGCAGTTCATCTGTCCGTACAATGCTCCCTGCAAAGTAAATCAAGCGCTCCCTAATGGGTCAGCTGGTCACGTTCACATTTAAAAAATGAGAATGTGATGGAAGCATTTGATTAATCCTGCACTCCTATCATTTAATTCGATTTCATTTCTACATGTTAAGCTCCTATTGAGATAATAATGAATTAATTACTATTCAGAATGTTTAATTTGACCAGTTGAATTCATAAAAACATTTTCTAGCCATCAAACGAAAAAAGGGTCATTGCAACAAATGAATGTGGCTCCACTCCACTCACATCTCCGCTTCACCACCGCTTCTGAACCCTCCCACTAACGGCCCCATGGCGTCTTCAGGATTATTTAATTTTGTTTCCCGTCTTTTGTCGGGCCAATAAATATGCCGGTCCCCAAACGTTCACTTGCAGATCTGGAAGCGTCCGGGTCCCGTTGGCAGCTCTCAAAGAGTTCTTGCCCTTGAGAGTGCAGATGCTGGGAATTACAGCTCCACTTCATCAGATTAGAAAGATTTGCCGTGCGTACTGATGAACATAATGCGAGTCGATGTCTTGGCTTTGTTCAGTTGGTGTATTTGTGTTTGGGAAACATGAGTAATCTTATGAGGCTGGTATCTGGCTGTTTTATGACTCTCCTACTTCACTATCTGCTCGTTTGTGTTTCTACGCTGCTGCTAGCGATGCGCTGCGCTAGCGATTAATTGTGAATTAATGTCCTATATTGGATTAGTTTATTCTTCTTGTAATGTCGGGAGCATCACGGCGCTCCGCTGATGTTAAATTAGGCGGTTTTGAAATGAAGGAAAAGAATCTTGAGCTTCCTTGACAGGTTGTTTGATTTTTCTTTTTTCTCTTACCAGTAAGAGTTCTATAAAAAAAACACTACTTTGATAAAACTGATATCTTTTTAGTCTTTTCCCAGCAGTCAGATTTCATTTCAATGTTAGACGGAGAGTCTCGTCTTCGGTGCAAACGGTTCGGCTTATTTTTACGGCGCGAGGTTTAATTGAAGGGGATTTTTATTATAATTCTGCTCACGGCGTTCATTCGGAACGTAAATTTAACACCATGACGGCGCTTCCAAAAGTCACATGCAAACAAAAAACAAATAACAATAAATGTGGGAATAGGAATGGGGTTGCATTCCGGCGTGAGGCGGAGAGCTGATGTGGAGAGAGTTCGAGCTGCAGCAGAGCTCCAAACAATCGGTCCGTGTCTGTGTTCGAGCTTCTCAGGCTATCATCGAGGATGAATCCTCCCGCCCACGCCGTCTCCAGCTCCACATTTTATGACTAATTTAGACTCATAAATATGAAGGAACCTCTCCTAAAGTGGCCTACATAAATAATGATACTGCAGTGACTAAGCTGTCCCGTGTCCGGGGAAGAAGACGAGGAGCGGTGATGAGTAAGGTGCATGAAGTTCTTAACCACTGTAGCTCTGAGCTCCGAGAAGAACAACCTCCAGCCATTTTTCTGTCGCTGCCATGAATCGGCTCTGCCGCCAGTTCATCGCAGACGACTTTTTCCCTGTCAGTCTCAACAGTTGGAATAGTCCGTACGTGTATTTTAGCTCTTGAAACACCTTCAAGTTGTTCGCTAGTTTGTTTTCGTTCTAGCTAGCTAAACAAATCTAGCGCTTGACTGATTTGCAAGGGTAAGGGTAGCGAGGGTATATCCCCGAAAAAGCCTCCAATCCCCTGCGTTGTACCAGCAATATCCCCGATTGACTCATTCATAATCTCAAACTGTCCATATTGACTCAACCTAACTATTTCTATGAAGTCAGCAGTCTGCTCTAGGATCAGATCCCATAGTGACTCAATGATGAAGATAAATACAGTTAACTAGTTTTTACTTTTTTGCAGGAAAGCCCCCTCTAAAGAGAGAGATATGAACAATTACAGTAAAACATGACTTGTACAAGGTGGTGAAGGTGGTTCACAGGTTCTGAATTTGGGCGGAATCGGACCAACAGTCAGGAAGTTAAGTGCGAAAAACTTTTTTTTTTCATATAAAAGCTTCTCCTAGTGAGTAAAATATGAAATATTCGAGTAAATTCTGACAAATAAACAATAAGTGGAGTCTTATAAGTTTAGACTAAATTGAACAAACAGTTGACAAATAACGGCCCAAAAACATTTAGAGTGAAGGAGCCCCCTAGTGGTGTAAGTATCCAACTAGCTATTCTTAAAATCAATCCAGATCTTCCTCGCACTAAGGTCTATTTTGGGATTCAATGAATATTGAAATTCAACAAAAGGTTTTCGAGTTATCAGTTGGACACGGAGGACCTGCTCGGGACGCGGCGCCGATTACTATTCCATATGTAATTACTTAATTTTTGGATTACTCGGTCGGAATATTATTTTTCACTTACTTGATGATTAATTTAGAAAAATCAGTAGCAGGAAAAGACAAATAATTCCCATCATCACGCCACTTAAAAACCAAAATGACACCCTCAAATGGATTCTTTTGACCAACCAACTGTCCGAAAAGCTAACTGTGATGCATTCAATGTCATAAAGACCAAGAAAACTGGCCTCTTCAACATATTTGGTCGTTCTTCATCGCGAGGTTTTCGCTGTGCTCCGGCGCTTCAGGCCAGATGGATTCGGCACGCCATGGAGCTCAGTCCCGATTCACGACAGACTCAAACATGTTTACGTTTTGACACGGCCGACTCTGACCCCTCCGAGCGCCGGTCCGTCTACACGACTGTTTCTACACCTGACTGAGTATCTCTGCCGCTGGCGTTCACCCACGCATGCATGCTCTTCCCAACAAATCCAAATGGAGAGCCTCACATGTGGAAGCAGTCACACGCTCAGAGCGGCCGGGTCGGACAAGGTGAAGGTGGAAGTCGTGTGGTCGGGCTGATGTTGGTTTTACCGTAATTACTGCAGGATTGCGTTGTTTTTTTTTTTAGTCTGACATTATCAATATCAGCTTTGTTACGGCGGATGCGATCGGGCCCGGCTGGCATTTGAACAAAAACATTAAACAGAAAAGGTTCGGCGCATCTGAATGGTGAATTAAAAATTAAATTAGGATTTTAAAAATGGATGGAAGAAAGCTCAAACTCTCGTCGGTTGACGTCACTTTCCATAACGCAGAGAATAACATGCGCGGATACACTTTTGGAATATAATCTCGCGTGCCAGCGAATCACAAATTACAGTTTCGTCTCTCTGTTTTTATTTTACACTTCGTATCATATCCAATTAACTGAAAAAGAAGGAGCCGGGAAAGCTGGTATTGTTTTTTTTCCGCTCCTCAAGTAAAAAAAAGCGCGGCGGCAGCTTTGCTTGAGGAGCGCCGCTGTCTGTTGTCAGACTGTGCTGTTCTAATGAACGTACTTAAAATGACATCATTGTTGTCAGCGTCTCCGCAGACAAAATTAATTATCTAACCTCTTACTCGGTTAACATTTATGCATTTTATGCTGATTGAATCAGGGGGAGGCGAATTTCCATGAGAAAAGATGTTTTAACGTTGTCCTTTTTGTGCGTCTCAGCGACCTGCGGTCCTCTCACATACAAAACGTTATCCTTTAAAAATATTATTCATAGTCCGGCATTGCAGATGTGGATGATATATATGTCTGAATTTTAAAATTGCATTTTCATTAAGGGAGGATTTAGCAGTGATAGAATGAAGCCGGCAGAGAAAATGGTTGTTTTTACAAAAATTCTCTCATGACATGTGTTCATGGAAATCATTAAGACTAATGAGGAGTTAGCAGAGATTTGGGTTGTATCTTTATCCAAGCCGGATATGTGGAGAATAAAACTGACTAGTAGTTTGACTATGATGGTAACTGGTACGTCTTACCTCATAACGCACTGGATTAGCTGCTGGTTCAGCTGGTCCAATGCTAGTAACCAGCAAATGGTGGCTAGCAACACGTTGGACCAGCTACTGGCTCAGCTAGCCATCATTTTTTTCCTGATGCTGGTAACTAGCAAACAGCGGCTAGCGATCCATTGGATCATTTACCGATTCAGCTGGTCATTAGCTTTTTTGATGCTGGTAGCTAGCAAACAGAGGCTAGTAATGAAACTGTTACTGACCCAGTGGGTCATCAGCTTTCTGACACTGGTAGCTAGCAAACAGAGGCTAGTAATGAAACAGTTACTGAACCAGTGGGTTATCAGCTTTTCCGATGATGGTAAAGCTAGTACTTTTCTGATGTTAGTACCAGCTACCGCCTCAACTGCTCAATAGCTTTGCTGATGGTGTTGATTAGCAAACAGAGGCTAGAAACCCAAATGCTAGCCATCCACTGATCAATTAATGGCTCAGTTTGTTGTTAGCCTTTTCTGAAGCTGGTTACTGGCAAACCAAGGCTAGCAGCTCACTAGTTTAGCGACTGGCTCAGATTTTCATAACATCCTGTGACTGGAAAAGAGGAAAGAGAAGCGAGCGACCCACTGGATCAGTTACTGGCTCAAGTTGGTCATTAGGTTTCCAAAGCCGCTAATTAGCAGTGAGAGGCTAGCGACCCACTCGAGCAGCTACTGGCTCAGATTGCTTTTAGCTTTTCCGAAGGCTATTGAGCATGGAGCAATTAGTAACAATAAAATTAGCTCTCCGTGGGAATCTGATTACTAGTTTGCGGATAATAAAACGTTATTGGCTCCACAGGTGATTACCTTTTCAAAGGTGGTCAGCAGGCTGCCAATCAACGGGATCAACTGGAGGCCTGGTTGTTATTCAGGAAGCTGTTCATCTTCTTCATTAGTTCATAATTCTACAAGTCAGTCTTCAGGGTCGCAGCGGTTACTGGTTTGACGGCGTACCGCGGTAAAACCTTTCATGATCAGGACTTTGTGGATTGATGGTTTTATTATAAATTAAATGTATTATTATTATTATTACATGTGAGGGAGAATCTTACATGCGAGATACCTGGGAGAGAGTCGAGACACTGATCTCTAGCAGAAATAGAAAACTTAAACCACACGCGGTCACTTTCTTCAATTTCTTTACAGTCACAGCATTAAAGGCATCTCAGTGGAATCTTTTATATGTCCACAGACAATAACTAACATTATGAGCCGAGAGTCGGTGGAAACGAGTGGTTTATGTAAATTCCTCCCCCACAACGTTATACTGCATTGCTGTAGCATTTCAACTATAAATCCCTTCCCTTTAAATATTGATCATGAAATGTGGAATGATCCCTGCAGCCACATCTGCGTAGTCTGTCCGTTGAACGAGCTCCACCTCACAAGGACCCGCCATCAATTCAAATGTTAATTTGAAACTTGGTGTGACACTCCCTCCACCTCTGGCGCTGACACGCCTCGGTTATATAACCGTTATTCTGACGGATATCGTTCTGTTTGTTATTAGAACATCCGAGGAGAAGTGGATGAACACACGTTCTTATGCCTTAGTGTGAGGAAGGACTGGATTCATTTTGGGAAAGGTCAGTTGTATTTTTTCCACCACAAGGAGGAGCTTTATCTTTGAAAGTTTTAAAATTAAAATTCATAATTTCTCAGTCGTTGGTCTGATTTGGTACAAATTTGGTGCCGATAAATGAGTATATATTGACTTCATATGAGCGGCGTGAATGAGATCCAACATGTATTTATCATGTTTTACTGTAATTGTTCATATTTCACTCTCTAGTTGTTGTTTTTGGTTTAATTTTTGAAAAAATAAAATAAATAAAAGAATCGAATTGTGTCATATTGGCTCATATGAATTCACACAAGGAGATCTATCTTGTATGTGTATATAATATATATATATATATATCACCAAAATACTTCTTATGTTACTAATTAGGAGGGAAAGTTTCTCGTCCACAACTATGTCTGAATTTAGCTCACATGAATTGTCACAAGGAAGTCTGTCTTGTTTAATACTGAGCACAGAAAAACTGTATTTATCTGCATGATTGAGTCACGGTGGGATCTGATCTTAGAACAGACTGCTGACTTCATAGAAATAGTTGGCTTGAGTCAATATGGACAGTTTGAGATTATGAATGAGTCAATCAGGGATATTGCTGGTACAACGCAGGGGATCGGAGGCTTTTTCGGGGATATACCCTTGCTGTTGGGGCAAGAGAGCGTGGGCCTAGTTTATTTATTCAAGTAGAAAGATTATGATGAATAATGAAGTACTGTGATTTTTCGGAGGGCGAGGCTCTCACGGTGTCGACAGAACGCACCTTTGTGGCGTCTCCGCAGACAGAACGCCGGTTTAAGTTAAAACCAGCGGAACCAGCGGCGCCTTTGGACACGCTCAGTCACTGCTCGCTCTCTATGTATCCGTCTGGCTCCGGGCGGCGATGGTAGATGGATCGGAGCTGACTTAATTGCGTTGCTGACCTTTAAAAGTGAAAGAAAGGGGCTAATAAATGAATTCATGGTCTAGCTGGTAAGATGTTGAGGGGGAGAAAAAAAAAGACTGAAAAAAACTCCTCCGTACATAAATAATGTGGCGTATTTTCATCTGCAGAGGTTTGTCGGCGGCGCAGCAAAAATAATGACTCCCTCTCTATTAAGGCTGCACTTGAGAAATAATCATCCTTTCTTAGGGGTTTTGTAGAACCCAGAATGAAAAGATACCGACCGTAGCACAACTATAAACCCTTGAATTTAAAACCATCGCAGCCACACAGGAGATTAATTAAACTAACTAACCTGTCGCTCAAATAATATATATATATATATATATATATATACATTAAGGGAATATGTTAAGCTGGGTAATTAGAAAACCAAAATATATATCAGGGAAATTAGGAAAAAAATCAGATTTTAACCAAATATTGAGATTAGAATAATCCAAAAAGGACAACTCAGTCCCAAATATCCATTCATTGGTTCACATTCAGGGTCCCAAAGTAAACCTCAAAGGGAAATGAAGCAGAAATGGACTCGACAGTTGTTGTTGTTGAGGGTTTCAGAGGAAGCGTTTCTGTCCTCTGGTGTTAGGAGGGAGCCTCGGGTTCGTGGTGAGCTGGTGAGGAGGAGGGGTGTGAGGTACGCTGGGGAAGGTTGGAGGAGAAGAGGAAGGCTGGAGAGCTTCAGAAGGTTTTTGTTCCACCAGGGACGACCATCTCTGCATCCCAATAAGCCGGTGATCGGGTAAGATCCCTCAGCTGCTCAGGCGATGAGAAGAATCTCCAGTGGTTCCAGGAAAGTCTATATAATCGATCTATTTTTATTCTCCATCCCTTCATACGTCGTCTTTAAAACATCATTTTCTGGGTTTGTTTGTTTGCGTCAACTTGTGGGCCAGGAAACGTCGGTTTATCTCTGTCAGGTATCTCTCACTCCTCCATGTGCTGCAGGTCTCTCCTCCGGCTCACAGGTGTGCCTGCTTCACAGTCTCTCCTCGTCCTCCTCTCGCCTCACTGCCTCTGATGAAAGGTCGTTGAAAGGTTACTCTGCTACAACGCGAGGCGGAGGCAAAGGAGATGCAGTTTAGTGATTCAGTGTAAAATCCAAATATCCAAAATAAACTGTCCATGAAACAGGCCAAACCACGGAGACGGTCCAAAAACAAACCCAACCCAAGAAGCAGATGGCGGAAGGGAAACAAATCTGAATAAAATAACAGAGTTGGAAGGCAGAAAACACAAAATTACAATAGTGAAGAGAAAAAGAAGGAGATGACTAGAATGTGTGACATCAGTAGGATGGACGGGGGGATAAACCTAAAGCTAAACCTTCAAATGAAACAGGAAATGGAACCTCTTACAATAATAATGACCAGCTAAAGACTAGAACCGTGACCAGAGTAAACCTGGGGTTGGTCGAATGATGTGTGAATGGAAAGGATGGATTCATAAGTCGTGCAGTACTTTTGCAGACTGATATTCTCAATCCTAAAAAAAAAGAAAATAAAAGGACCCGAGTACAAAGCAGGTCCTTTTCTAATGCAAGTTAATCACTTTTTTTTGGCCTTAACGGTGTTGAAAACTTAGCACACACATCAGTCATAGCAGATATTTATGTTTAGAATGGGTCCTGGGAAAAAAAACGGCACAAAATGGCTCAACAGCGCCATCTAGAATAACAGCCCCTGGACCCTGTTTCACCTAGAAGTATGAAATTTGGGGCAAATTTTGGCTCCACCAAAAGATCTTTATGTTAGCTTAGCTCAGCTTAGCTTAGCTTAGCTTAGCTTATCTGATCAGAGAAAGCTTTTAATGGTTGCCATGTAGTGCAATGTCTTAAATCCAAGAGGAAAGCAGCTGTTTTCAGCTGATTGTTGGATTTTTGACGTTTACAAGCACTTCAACAAACACGTCGCTGAGTTGTTGTTGTTTGTTATTTTTTTAAGTCCAAAATGCTTTTGCATAATTATATTCAACAACATTGGGTAAAATCGTCTGGATTTTTTTTTGTTGTTGTTTCAGTTCATTTATTTGATATCCAGCTTCTCCTCATTTATCTCCCGGGGTAACAACTTCCAAACTTTCCCTTCTCCTTCATTATCTTATTGATATGTTTGCGAACAGCTTAGCGGTTTCTCCTTCGACCCCGAGCTGTTCCTCGGCGAGACGGTTCCAATTAAACAATCTAATGTTCTTTTACTCCTCCGCTAATTATATTTGTCTATTATTGGACGGTATTAAGTGTCACGCAGGGTGCTATGATCATTCTTTTGAACAAACGCCTGCTCTGACAGTCATACCTTGTTATAAAACCAGATGGTTTGAGGCTGTTTCTGGACCAGGACACGGTAGAGTGATCACATTACTCTCCGTCACGCCTCCGGGACTTCAAGTCCAGCCCGACTCTACGTATGATTTGCAACATTGAGGACGGCGTTAGCCCTGAGCATTAAAAGTCCATTTTAATGCTCGTATGCGGGACGGTACATTTTTATTTTTGTGACAGCCGACAGAAACAAAAACAAAAACTGATGTGTGCTCCTTCGGCGGGATCACATGATGCATGTCGGACCTCTTCACGTCAATAAACACCTTTAATGTCCTGCTCTGTTGTTGGGTTGAGTTGATTGTGAGTCACTATTTCTAATATAAAAATGAGACTGAACCTGTTTATAACGCGACCCAGAGGCAGCATGCATTTGTTAAAGAGTAAGGGGCCGAGGATGGAGCCCTGGGGGGACACCACAGGGCAAAGGGGCCACAGAGGAGGGAGTTGTAAGCATAGTTATTGAGAAAGTCCTACTTGATAAGTAGGATTGGTTTTGCCATATTGAAGCATGTGAGGAGTCACGTAAGAGTTATGTAGCTTCATAGAGCTTAAAAACTCTAATAGGTGTCAAATTCATAAAATTGACTATTTTCCATAAAATACAAAATGACATAAAATCTTTTTGGGCAAGAATTTGTTTTTGTATTTGAACTGTTTGAAAACAAAAGGGAACGTTTGACTAAGTTATTTCTCATTTTACGTTAACTTTAGACCGTCTAAGATATCAAATTAATAAATAAAATATGCAAAGAAATAACGTCTCCCTTTTTTTTCTCCCCTTTAATGGTGAGGACATCAAAGGGTTAAAAAGGAGAAGCGGGCGTGGATGAAGAGGTTTTTAGAAGTGTTCCATCCACAATGTAGCTACCCACAGGTGTGCAGAGGAGTAACCTGCCCCGCTTTGTGCACATAATGGATAAATCATCACGTTTGGCAAAGCCAGTAATTAATCTGTCGGTATTCCGATCCTTCCTGCCACAGCAGTGATTCTCCCTCCTTTAGATCCGTCTGCGCCTCCTTCCTCTAAACACATAGCCTCCAAAAGAAATGAGTCAACAACGGAGTTTAAGTGTATTCAGGGGCCCGTTCAGCAGACTGTGGAGAATCTAAATTCACATCGTGGCGCTGGATTTCACACTGTGAGGTTTCCAGTTTATGTCTGAAAAGCAATTGTGGCTGCAACAGAGCTCCATTTCATTTCCCAGCAGATCCCGATGTCCTCTTATCTGTATTTTCACTTTGACGCCTATTATAATAGCTACACACAGACATGGGAGAAAAAAAATGCCAGCAACCTATTACCCGTACCTGCATTTAATTAACGTCAGCTCTGCCTGGAACGCAAACGCCACCCGGCCCCGATGCGTGGGAAGGTGGGAAAGGAGGAGAAATGAAAAAAAGAAAAGAAAAGGTGCAACGGCACACATGGATAATTCCTACTTGTGCTTTGGATTCGATTTTGACAGCTTTCAACGAACATGTGCTGAATAACCAGAGAATAAACAACCTCTTTTTTTTTTCCCCATAGTGAAACCTCAGAGAAGTTACAGAGTATGGAAACACGAGGAAGTGAACACCTTGAGTTCAAGTGAAGGATTAAAGGATTGCATTGTGGATTTTAGCACCTTTAGCTTTTTGACAGTTTTGCTGCGGCTGAAATTGGCTCCAGTATTTCGCTGGGGCCGCAGACAAGCTGTCCAAGATCAACGATCTATAAGGAATTATCCAGGATGTAGATCTAATGAAACGTGTGCCGGCGGTGGTGGAGTCCCTTTCAGCGTTTACCTAATGTGAGATGATAAAGTGAAGTATTTCATTTCTGCCTGATACTTGTTTTAATAAAGAGCGTGTAAAAATAAACTAGTGTCCTTTTAGATTTGAGGCCTGCTTCACAGAACAAACTCAAGCCTCTCATTATTAATATCCTTTAAAGGCATAATAATGTTTCAACATATCAACGTATGCGTCGGTTCCTTCTGGTTCGTTTGTCATTTTCATAAAGTACTATAATTATACATACACTTTAGATTTGTATCGACTTTATTTCATCATTCTTGTATTTATATATATATATATATATATTATTATTTTTGGGCTATGGAACGAGCTAATGGGTTTTCCATTCATTTGAATGGAAAATATTTGTTTCGTTTTACGAGTTTTTTAGTTTGCGATCAAGGTCTCGGAACGTATTAAGCTTGTTTACGGAGGTACCGCTGTATATCACATCGTCAAAACGTCAAACTCCAGTCATGCTTTTCCGCCTCGGGTTTAGATGTATGATTCACATCTGTTACTAACTGCATTCAGACGTGGGACAACTCGGACCCCCACTACATCCTGGCGTAATTGTGTGTATGTGTGTATGTGTGCTCGTGTGTGTATGTTTAAATGTTTGGCCATTACAAATCTCCCCATTTCCTGTTGCTGCTTATTCATTGCGGGGTCATGGAGGCGCCGATGCCTATCCCAGCTGACGTCCAGCGAGAATGCCGGGTACATCCTGGACATGTCTCTCAGAACGACAAGCGGTCATTCACGCTCACGTTCACATCCGTTGCCGATTCCGCCTCGCCACATCACGTCTCCGGTACGTCTATCAGAATCTTACATTCGTTCATGTTTCCGCCTGTCATACTACACTAAGTCAGGTCGTTCAAAAAAAGGGGGAACAAAAACCTCCGCTGAGAAATGGCGCCTTGTATAGTTATATTCCCAATGAATCCAATATTTAGTTTGTAGCAGAGGGTCATTTTATTCTTTCAAAAGTTACCTGCCTTTGTTCAGGATACCCTGTGGAGCTTCTGATCACTCTTACGGCCGTAGAGCAGTTTGATCCTCCTTCTGTTTGTTTCATGCATGAAGACACACTCGCCAATAATGATGCAATATCCATTCCTCCGTTCCTGCCAATGAGTACACACATTATTCCAGCGATCTGAAGCTATGCAGCAGGGAGCCAACAATATGAAAAAACCCCCACAGGATTCAAAATGCGTACCAGGCATTGCATGTTTTTACCGGGGAGCAAATGCACTCGTGACGTGTTTATATGACCTCAAGGAGAGAAACGCAACGTATTTTTTGGTTTCGCCGGTTTCAAACATAATTATTTTTTGTGTGAAAACACCGTGAGGCAGCTCCAAAGCAGGAGTATTCCTCCGGCAACCAGATCTGAAAGCCCAATTAAGCAGCTTCATTATGTTAACAGTAAGATTTACGACAGTTCAGATTCTCCTGGATGGCTTAGCGTAAAAAAAACTTGGGATGTTTTATTTTTTTTTTTGGTGAGGGCAGATTTCAGAGAACAAAAACTTGTGAAAACCTGTTTCACCACTGCAAGCAAACTGTAGAGCACGCGTGTCAACCTCAAGGAGAATATCTCATTTTTATAGTAACTGGCCCACTTGGATACAGCGCAAACACCAAAGATACTACATTTCCCAGAATTCACTGCGATAGCCGGCACGTCAAAGAAGAGCCGATATCAGCGTTCATCCAGTCACTCTAAAAAACGCTAATCCTTAGAAGAGATGCCCGGGAGGAGGGATGGATGAGAACAAAAATCTAAAACTTAGCAGTAAGTTGAAAGCGCTTTGTTAGTAAATACATCGCACGTTTTTCATCAACCGACGATGTGCGTTCACCTCCTCCAGCCGTTCAACGAGTGTCAGTGCTGCTGGGTTAAAAACAAGAAAAAACACGTGAAGTTGCTTACATTTAACGTGAAATGCACCTGACTGTTTTCTGAGGAGCAGCTGCCCCTGACTGCAGGAACATCTACGAGGAGCGACAGTCTTAATTTTACTGTTTAATTGTGACAGAAGAAAGAAACCGCTTCATCAGCCCAGCCGTTCACACGGGGTGATTTAAATGTCCTTTTTGTTGATATTGTTAATTAAGAACCGATTGATTTCAGATGCAATTTGTAACTTGAAAAATAGACTCTTCCTGCTGTTACTGATGCCTGCGAATAAAGAAAAACTTTCCATCGGAAATTATTCTGTGGAGCTCTGCCGACAGAAGAGGAGACACAACTATTAGTCATGCTGATCTATTTTGAATTTAAAATGCAATTTGAGTATTTTCCATTCCGTTGGTTCGTTCAGGATTCTGGGAAATAAGAAGAAGAATAAAATTCTCATAATTCCTCCAGACACTGACGTAAAGATCTGTCATATATCATACCTTACCTAACCCGATAAAAGTAATATAAACACACCTTTGAACGCGTTTGTTACGTGATTGCCACTGGTTTTAGCAGCAGTTGCTTTGAGTGGGGCCTTCATCGTACAATAGACGGCCTCGTCATTATTAAGAAGCGCTTTCAGTTTGATCATGGAGTCCTCTCAGTGCTGTTGCCAGGTTAATTCTATTTAGGCGACGCGGTCCGCTCTCTCGGCTCGGGACGGGAACCAAGAGCAGGTAATAAAATTAGCTTTGGCTCTGAAGCTGTGATTAGTAACCAGGAGCTCCTGGAGAAAAAGGCTCTGCTATCAGTTTTTATGTCATGTTAATTCATCCTAACAGGGCTGGCATTTCCTAATGGTTAGCGCTAAATTTGATCGTTGCACAGGAAGGGGCCGCCATGTGTGACCGAAGCTCCCATCCGGAATACCAAGCATCGATCCATTCTCTAATCAAGATTTTCGAGGTGCGGAACCACTTGACGGAATTGTATCGAAAACTGAATCCAAAGAGAGAGTCGTATTTAAAAAAAAAGGCATCAGCTGATGATGACGACGACGAAGGTGCTTGGATAGGTGTGGCCAGCTGAATGAGCGCCGCATATATTGATGATGCTCCGGACCGGGAAGCAGGTTATTAAGACTGAGCGTGTGTGAAAGGTGACAATAATAAAGTGGTATGAGAAGTAATATACGCATAGGCATCGGCTCGCAGAAAGAAGCTCCTCCCCTTCATCCGGGCTCTTAAGCCCAATCATTTCAACTATTTGGCTCTCCTGCATTCATCTGTCAGCAGATGCTCTGTGATATGAGGTGTCAGACCACAGAGGCACTGAGGCATTTCCGCTCCAAGTGGCCTCTCTCCTCAATTCCTCTCTTCCTCTTCTTCTTTTTCTTCTCTTTTTAATTTTAATTTTTTTTATTTGGCTTTGTTCTCTTTCGCCCATCTGGTCCTTCAGCAAAGAATGTGCATGCAGATTAACACACCAATTGAACATCCACTGTTCTTCAAACACCCACCCACGCTGTTTTTGCCGTGGGGAGCTCTGCTAAAGGTATCATAACCAAGTTGAACCACTTGCACCAGCCCCCCCACCCCCCACCCCCACCCCCCCTCTCCCCCAGGGAGAGTGGGGGGCCTCATTGACTCCTCTTTGGAGTCAATGAGGGAAACATTGACTCCAAAGAGGTAAACAGTATTTATTTTTTTTTCATTCATGGCTCTTAATGCGTTCTGGAATTGTGCTTACATAGACGGAATCAGGAGCAGTGACTGCGCGTATGTGTTGGTGCGTAGGCGGGAGAATGGACCGGCCCACGCGAGTCTTGGGAGACGAGAAAACGAGAGGGTTGAGATAAATAGCCTATTGTCTGCTGCAGAATTGGACAGGAGTTCTCCGCTCTCGCTGCTGCAGCGGAGTCGACTGGATGTCCCTGAGTGTTGATTCAGAGGGAGGTTGTCTTCGGCGCCGGCAGCTTTCGGCTCGCCTCTGAGCCGGTATTTCCAGATCCGAGGTGTGTCATCCACCGGCTCATGCGTGCAGGCGTGTCTTCTTGTGTTTGTGTTCTTGGGGGAGCTGGGACAGGAAGTATTCAAGTGTTGAAAATTCAAAATTTTTGTTTATGTTAACGTTGTCCCGCCAATGTTTCGACTTTGGTTTTCAACCCTGCATAAAGGGGTGTGGCCTAGATAGGGGTGTGACCGATACCAGCGGCCGATATTCTGGTTCGAAACAGGATGTTGTTGTTTTTAAATGCCGCATGCTTGTAATGCAACTTGGGACTTTTCAGGAGTTCCGGGTAAAGTTTATCCATTCGATGTACGAATGCGTCCTGCTAATCTGTCCAGTAAAAGTCTTCACGTCCTCCAACGTGAAAAACTTTGCCGCTGGGATATTCTAGGCTTCGGACGACAAATGTGGCGTTGTTGAAGGTGAGTGGTCATCCTCAAGTCAGTAAATAGACCAACCTTCAGGGGTCCTCGATCAAGACCCTAGACCTCCATATGGTCCCCGGGGTGCTTCAGAGGATCTGTTTCTCAGGGATTCATCAAAAGTGAATAAATAATTTCACAGTTATTATTATATTAACCTTAAAAATTTGGAATTGTCTTTATGTTACGTTTGTTTAGCGGTAGCTATCGCCGCACTGAAATAATAGTTTATGACGTTACCTTGACGTCTAGAGTCCGCTGGGACAAATCTCAATATGACAACTTCCTGTTTTGTCCAAACGTTTTTTTTTATTAGCAGCCCAGCTTCTAAAAATGTTGGGATACCTTTTGTCTTAAAAAAATATTCTTCCGCTTAGAATCGAGGTTCATGAATCCCTTTACGATTTCACAATTCAGTTTACATCATGTGTAAGGAAACATCAAAAAGCTTTATGGCTATGTCTAACCGGGAAGGTTAGACACTGACAGCAGATCTACGGCGAATTTCCGCCATGCAGCTACTGGAGAGAGAGAGAGATGAGTAGCCTTCATGAAACAACGGAGAAATAAAGTGTTAGAAAGGGAAAAGGTACGAGTTAAGTGACCTGAAGGAGGAGTTAAGGAGTGATAAAAAATAAAAACTCCTCTTTTTGCCTTTAGCTAGGTGATGTTAGCTCTCCGGCCTCTCAGCCCCCAAATGCTACCTTGCTTAGCTTAGCCTAGCGTAGCGAAGCAGGCTAGAGAACAAAACTGTATTCCAGCAGATCTGGCAACATGACTGATGTTGATGACTTGTGACTAATACAGGTGATTCATTCGGATGTACATTTATGTTATTTATCTCTACTGAGGTGTGAGTCATTATTTACACATATCTGCTTCCTGTTTATGTAAATATGTTTGCTGCTGCCTGTCTTTGCCAGAATGCAAAGTTTACATCTCAGAAAGAAAATAAAAATTCACTTCTTTCTCTGATTGCATTCATTTTAGTAATATTTGCGTTTACATTCAGGCGTAAGGAATGACTCAGAAATAGAGTGGAGATAGTAAGTAACATAATTCTCTCGCCCCCTCTCTCTCTCTCTCTGTATGTGTGTGTGTGCATGTGGGTGTGTGTTTTAGGCATAATTAGATGTGTGTGTTGCCGACGTCGGAGTGAGAGCCTCCGTCTGAAGGCTTTATGCTCCCCTGATGGAGCGCGGGGATGGAGATGACTCAATCACTTACACATTCAGGTCAATGGTTAGGAGAAGGATACTCCACTACTCTGGACTCACAGGCCCACATTAAAGAATCACACGCGGCCCGGTTCTTCAGACCTGACTGAACATCTGGGCTGGGAACAAGTACAGGATTTTATTTTCAGACTCCTGCAGGAGATGTAGAATATCTGACTCTAGAACTGTTTTTAATCTCCTAGTGTTGACTGTGGAATCCTGGGTCTGTGATGGTTTACCCCCTACCCTCTGATCTGGTCGTGGTTGTTGAACTGATCTTTGAGATGACATCATCACAAATACAACCAGCTTTTCAAAACAAACGACTGTTTGTCCGAGTAGTATGGAGCCATGTTTCTCCAACGGACGCAAGTGTTTCCCCATCCATCCTTCATCCATCCATCATCCATCCATCATCATCATCCATCCATCATCCATCCATCATCAAGCCATCATCAAGCCATCATCACTCCATCCATCACCAATCCATCCATCCATCGTCCATTCATAGCTTGATTACCATCCATCCATTCATCCATCATCTATCCATCCACCATCTATCCATCACCCATCATCCATCCATCATCCATCATCATCCATCCATCATCATCCATTCATATATCCATCATCTATCGATCCATCAATCCATCCTCCATCCATCATCATCCATCTATCCATCATCATCCATCCATTCATCCATCCATCATCCATCCATCTATCCATCATCATCCATCTATCCATCACCATCCATCCATTATCCTTCCATCATCAATCCATCCATCATCCATCCATCATCATCGTCCATCCATTCATCCATCATCCATCCATCCATCTATCCCTCCTCCATCCATCATCATCCATCCATTCATCCACCATCATCCATCCATCTATCATCCATCCATCCATCCTTCATCCATCATCTATCCATCACCCATCATCCATCCATCATCCATCTATCATCCATCCATCATCATCATCATCCATCCATTCATATATCCATCATCTATCGATCCATCTATCCATCATCATCCATCACCCATCCATCCATCCATCCATCCATCTATCCATCATCATCCATCCATCATCCATCCATAATATTGTGAAGTAAAATAATAAGTCTAATATTACATATTCTATAGAATTAGTGTTGCATTAGTATTAGTGTATGATTTTCTTCTTATTCTCATTTTGATGACTGATGTAATTGCTCCTTATTTTGATGGTTGCTCTGGATGGATTCTGAGTTGTTCTGCAGCAGTAAAGTTTGAAACTGTCGACCTATTTTCCTGAAATGGCGAGAGCTGTTTTCTCCACAAAAAGGAAGTTTTTCCTTTTGTTCTGTTTTTCAGAAGTGTGCTAGTTATCAGATATATCCTTCAGTCATGAAAAATCTCTTTTCCATCTGCTGTCATGCTGCTCAGATCCTGCTGTGGATCTCACGTCACGTACAATCAGCACGCTTGGAGCCACCGGCTGACTCTCAGCCTTTGAAGACGTCTCCTTCTCCCTTCCATGGTCCCATCTCCGGTACCAGAACCTCGCCCCCCCATGGATCCGCCTTCATGTAGTCCCTCCTCAGAACTGGAGACCGTCTCTAATTGTTGGGCAGCTTTTCATTCTTAATAGCGCCGAGTTTTGTCATGAGTGTGTTCATGCGGACTTCCTGTTATGGAAGTGGTTTTAAACCCGCATCGCGTCTTCGCACTGATGCAGGTCGGGTCGGGGAGAGGAACGCTCGCTCTGAAGCGTCTGTCACATCCGTCGGCGAGAGACTCTATCGGCATCAAATATGTGAGATGGATCATTGGATCGTGGTTTTCTGAACTGCTCTTGAGAAAGCTTTCTACTGTGGGCCGCGTAAGAGCTGAATCGCTCAGTTTATTTTCCCATGATTCACTGGGTGCTTGAGCTGATAGAAGGCTTTGGTGTCAACAACTGCAAAATGAAAAAAAAATAACCAGTAAACAGTGAGGAGAGCCGATACCGGACCCGAAAAGTCCTGCCCTGAAAATGACTCTGATGCAGCGACACTCAATACTACTTTAAAGCAACTATACCACCTTAAGGCAACAACACCTCTTCATGGCAACAAAATATGTTAATGGCCATTGCTACCTATGTATGGCAACAATTCCACCGTATGGGAAACATGTCGCCTTAAGGCAACAATACAGTACAACTTTTACCAATTAATGGAATTGCTACCCGTTTATGGCAACGATCACACTTTTTGCAACAATAACACCGTATTGCAAAAATACCACTTTATGACAACAATATTGCCTTATGGCAGCAATATAACTTTATGCAACAATACAACTTAACGGCTATTGATACCCATATATGGCGACAATTCCACCTTAAGCCAACAATACCGCTAATGGCAACAATACGACTTTATGCAACAATACAACATTATGGCAGCTTTACCGCGTAATGGTAATGGTACCCATTTATGGCAACTATACCAATTTTTGCAACAATTACACCTTATTGCAACACTACCACGTTACGACAAAAATACCGCCTTACGGCAACAATGCCGCTTTATGGCAACAATACAACTGAATGACAAGAATACCAGCTTATGGCATCGATACTGGATGACAATGAAAGATGAACATTTACACGATAAACACAGTTATATATCTTGAGTCACTCTGGGATCTGATCTCAGAGCAGACTGATGACTTCATACAAATAGTCAGGTTGAGTCAATATGGACTGTTTGAGATTATTAATGAGTCACATTTAATCTGAGGAGTTCAATCAGGTGGAATTGCTTGAGCAATGCAAGGGGGTTGGGGGCTTTTGGAGGATATACCCTTGCTGGCGAGAACGACAGCGTAGGCCTAGTTGTCTAGAACTTCTTATCATGTGCAGGGTGACGGGGGGCTGGAGTCTATCCCAGCTGACATTAGACAAGAGGTGGGATTTCCTGTCTTTTTCTAGTCGCAAAGTAAAAACTACGAAAAAACTAAATATGTCATAACAATAAACATTTCAAAAGAATTCTGAGCCGCAGCCTCACGTTCATTTTACTTGAAAACAGATTCATCGTCCTTCCGCGGAGAAGTGCGGCACCAGGCACATTAACCGGGCTGCCATTGTTATCTGGCCATCTAAATCACAGCCGGCCCTCTAAAGCCCCTCGTCTGTCCTGTTCCCCTCTCTGCTTATTGACTCGTGAGGCTCAGGACATGACTCGCATAGCGTACGTGTCTAATAGATTTGCAAGGAATCATTTCCAGCCGCGGCTGAAATAATTAAGTTGACATTCTCTCCCCGATGCAATTAACAATGAGTGCCGTCCAATCTGTGACCTGTTAGATGTTTGATTTCATGGACTGCGTCCGATATTACGAACCCCGAGATGGCGGCCGCTCACTAACAGGCAGCGGCGCCTGGAGCTCATCGGGGATACGTGGCGTCCAGGCGACGGTGCCTGAGGTTCGCTTCGTTAACCCCGTGTACAAATGAGTGTCCCGTTGCTGAGCTGAATGCATAAATTAGCATACATCATTGGAGTTTTGGACTAGAGCGTACGAACAAACGGCTGTCAAAATAAGATGAGATGAAACTCTTTGATGTGTTGAATGAACGCATCTCCGTCCATCTGCGACACTTTACACCGGCGTGTCTTTTGTGTCACCGTACAGCAGATCAAGCAGCTCCGCGGCTCAGACCGAGCAGCTGAGGGCGGGTTTTCTGTGAAATTCAGATGCACCATTTGCTGGATGGGAGGAAGCCTCTGATGTATTTTTAGACAGGCTAAATAATGAATGCCTGAAAAGGACTGCTAGGACCCCAGCTGCCAAACCTTCCTCTTTGCCTCTGCGCTCACCTGCTCTTCTTTTTTACGCGTCTTGGGAGCGCGAGTAAAGAGCGAGGTGTCTCCGCCTGCTCCTGAGGAACCCGCTGCCTCTGGCCAAAGATCACTAGCTCCGCTCTCTCTCTGCTCGACCCGCTCACAGCTGGGGGAATATGGGGGAGAAGATCTTTTTTGTCGTCTCTCAGCGCAACTTCAAGCCTTTTAGCCTTTTCTGAGTCTGGAGCAGGTTTTTTTTTTTGTTTTTTTTTCAACTGGGAGTATGAGTCAGTTAAAGCGGAATCATTTCATCCAGTTTTAATGAACAAAAACCCTGAACAAAATCCTGGATATGCATAAAAATGAATATAAAGTAGTTTTTTGTAATACAAATACAAAAAAAACAACAATCAGCCGTAAACAGGAAATCCCCTAAAACATTACATTATAATTATATGTATGTATATTTCATTATTAAACTCCTAATTGAGTTCAAATTGCTTGTAGAATGCAGGGGGTTGGGGGACGACAGCGTAGTGCTAGTTTATTACAGTAAAAATATGTTCAGCTGCTGCTCGCCGCTGTGGTTCCTGATGGTCCTCAGAACCAACATGTTTATTCTTCATACCTTTGCCATCGTGCATAACTGCATAGGCCTAGTTATTGGAAAAAAAAGTTCTCAGGTAATCCCGATTGATGAAATCGCACCACTCCCCTCGCACGCCGTCCAGCCCACGGAGTGACGGGGGATCCCATTATAGGGAAGCCGTAGGCCTTTGGGCACGGCGAGAGAAGAGCGATGATTAAGGAAGAACGGGTGGAACAACCAGAGACACAGAACAGTGAGTGTGTGTGTGTGTGTGTGCGTGTGTGTGCGTGTGTGCGTGTGTGTGTGTGTGTGTGTGTGTGTTTGACATGAAGCAAACCCGAGCCCTTCAAGGACGAACCCATCTGAGCCTCGCAAAGGAAATGGCATATATTTTGCTTCCCGAGTGCTGTGGGGCTAATTAAAGAGGTGATCACACCGACAGCAGGACCCTCGTTAGAACACACACCCCTCGTTACAACGCTCCTGGTGGTAGCTAGATAGATCGTCGGTAGATCATCACCGTTCCACGGTTAAACTACACAATCTGAACACGGTGGCTTGATATGAGATCATGATTGGTTACCATGACATCATCAGAAGACGGCGTTTTTCTTTTTTCGGTAAACATTTCATCACGGGCCGATCGGTCGGGGCTGGAGAAGATCAGAGATGGTTGGACTGGTTCTGCAGCAGCGCTGCGTTTATGTGTTTATGTGTTTATGTGTGGGTGGGGTGGATTCACTGTCTTCTCTGCTTCATCTCCATTATCCCCTCCGAACGTATTCCTAGTCGGATCGATTTGTCGCTGTTGCCATGGCACCAGGTGATCAATGAGGTTAATCAGGCAGATGAAGTCACACAGTCACTCAGTACAAATTTAGCATGAGTCCATGATGCGTGGAATGGCACAAAGTGTTCTGATCATCTTGGACGTGTACTGACATGAAGCTGAAGGCGCGTCACCTGGTGCCCTCTACAAAACCAGATCCATTAAATCCAACCTAGAGTGTGTGCACTCGACACAAGGGAGTATTTCATGACGGATCAGTGTTCGACCTTCCCTACCCCATCACAAATGCACCACATGGTTGCATGTGAGACCATTTCCCCCCCCCCTGTGCTGACTTTTTAGTCGTACCGCCACGCAGAACCAACGTTGAATTAAAACACTAGCAGTCAGTTTGTCTTAGTTCAGATCATATCGTTCATTTTCCTGGGATGGGATGTTTATGAAGCGTGGAAACAAGGCCCATACAAGTTACATTTATAGTCCAGATTATTCACATACTACACATGAAAGGAAAAAAATGGGGGGGGGAACAAAAAACAGACTCACCCACTGACAGTAGCTGGGTTTTAATGGACACTTTTCTTCATTAAAAGTACACATGGAGGCTCAATTTCAAGAGTTCCTTTGATTCCATTGATGTTCCATGGGGGTGGAGCAGGGCCTTAGTGGGCTGAACAGAGACGCTGAAGTGGAAGGCGCAGGAGACGACTCCTGAGTTTGTTGGAGTTGTTGGTAGATTTAGAGGCTGGCAATAACTCAGATATTAATGGAGGAATCTGCATGAATTTTGTGTGAAGTTTTTGTTCTCCGCATGCATTTTCTAATTTTACTTCAGTCTGTTTTTCGCTAGCAAGATCAAAGAAAAACCCTCAAAACTGTACACAAGATTTTATCCGACTATAGTTGCGCCATCACGACGTTACCTAACCTTAAGTCAGATAGCGAGGTTGTGGTGTGCGATAAACTCAGCAGAAACGTTACGTTAACATCAACGTTATCTGAAAACCCAGATCCACGCAGAGACCTTCACCAGTGGTCTTCCTCCTCTTCATTATTGTATAAAAGTGAGGTCATTGAGTCTAATCGGCTTTGTTGCTGTGGCATTCATCCTAATAACAGGTGTTGTCAAGGTTTTCTAGCAGTTTTTTATTCGTTTATCTCCGCAGTCTATCACAGGTCCTGACAGTTTTTCTCTGACTTGTTTGTAGAATTAATTATTTCTTACTTCCCAACATAATTCTTTAAGCGTTTGTATTCAATCAAGATTAATTATGCTGACATAGAAAGAGTATGAGAAAAATAAACTACTGGTTGGAATAATATGTAGATTATAAATTGCGTGGGAACGCATTTATAAATAATCAAAACCAAAATTTCTCAAACATAATTACAATATTATATAAAACCAAAGAAATCCTGAACTATTTATACATTTTGTACTTTTCTCTCATACTCCCACACATAATAAAAACCAGAACAAAAACCCAATCTTCAGAAAGGAAAAGAAAGCAATAAGAATCAAACTAATTAATCTAATTATTATGAATGAATTCATGAAATTTAACGGCCTTAAATTCTTTGATTTAGACCTCAACCTTTCTTTGATTGGGTACAAAGTACAGAATGTTTCCCTCCCTGGTTTCATTCAGAGGCTGGACTCAGAGGAACGGGTTCAATGTATATATGTGTGTGTGTATGAGCATGTATGTATGTGTATTTATATACATGTATATATGTGTGTGTGTGTATATGTATACATAAGAAGACATTGAGAAAATACAACGTTTTTTGCATTTTTTTTAGGTTCGCCAATTTCTTTGTGTTTTTTTTTTTTTCAACAAATTTTGGACAGTTTTGGGTTTGTTTTTTTTAAATTTAGGAGAACAACTCAAGTAGAATGGGCCCTGAAAAAAAAAGATGGGCAAAATAAGCTGTACAATTAATTCAACCTTTTCGGTCAAATGAAAGAAACCCATTTCCTATCAGTTAATCTGAAACCCTCATTGTTCCTCTTTTCCTCTGTATTGGGCCTCCTTATTGGGAATAAGGTGTTTTATATGGAGTGTTTTCCTTCTAGTTAGGCTTTTAAAATGATTCTAATCGGCAGAGTGGCGTCCACGTAAACCCACCTGGTGTCAGTAACCAAATCAACAGTCAAAGGAGGGCGAGACCTTCATCATATCGCTGCTTCAAATGTCAATATCGCTGCAAGCGTACACATTCTGCAACCAGGCAAAGCTTTCACAGCCTTAAAAGGAGGGTGACGGATGTGCGTTTCACGGCCTCGTCCTCGCAGAGATCGATGCCTTTCTTTCCTCCAGGACGCTTCTCTGCTCGCGGTTCCCGTTGAGCTCGATCAGCCGAGATGCTCATCTCCGTTTAGCCCGTAGCTGTTACTGTTCAGCGCTGCTGTAACGGATACATGCCTGTTTTCCTTCTGTGTGCAGCGGTAATCCGAATCTTTTTAATAAATGAATTAATCTTTTCCACCGCTGGTTCTCTTACGGATTGTATTTCACAGAAAAATGATCTGCCGTTTCCAGCATGCATCACCTGACCCTGACTTTGTTGCTATGGAAGCCTGATTGAGAGGTTTCAGTTTGTCGGAACGATACGGAAACATACACTGTGTGTGTTTAGAATAGAATAATGTGAATGCTCGTACGACAAAAGCGATTTTGTTCAGAAATAGGAATTATTACAAGAAACACTGAAAAATACAACCTGTTAATAACATGACTTTAGTATTTAGTATGTATGTTCTAAAGACTAAGGGGCCAAGGATGAAGCTCTGGGGGACACCAAATGTTAAAAGGGCCACAGAGGAGGAGGTAGTAACTATTAGAGGGGCACAGGATCAATCGGCCCCGGGAGGCCTAGTTTGATGAAATCGAAAAAATAGTCCTAACGGCGTCACTAAGCCGATACCCTGCCGGCTGCACAAATGTGGCATGCACGCAAACCAAGCATGAGCTACCGCTAATCCAAACATCTCACAAGTAAACCAAGAGAACACCAGTAAACACAAAGCTGGCAATTTGTAGCACCAGTAAGGGCAAAATAAGCTGTGCAGAAAAAGTTCTGCGTTCTGGGGATATTAATGCGTGTTAGAACTTGCTAAACAGAATTATGTTATTTGATGCAACCAAAAAAAATGTCTTGGTGCGGACATTAAAGGGTTAATGCAAAAAAAAAACATAAAAGGAAAGATGCACAGTTTTTCAGAGATATGGCACCTGGAAACCCTAAGTATAAAACGGTGCATTAAAGCAAAATGAGGCAAATGGGAGAAGATGATATAATAAAATCTTGCTCAGCAGGAATGGAGAGATGTGGGATTAAACCGGTGAACTCTTCGAGATGGACTCCCTGAATGAATCAATATGTGAGGTGCCATGTTTGCTTTAGCAAGCAGAATCATCAGCTGCTGTTTCCTTCCTTCACTTTTATCAATATGACTCCTTTGATGGTTGTTTTTCCGAGCCATATCTCTTAGGTCAGCCTTTCCCCTCGTTATCTCCGTGTCAGCACTTCCCCTTGATGTAGTGGATGAGTGTGAGAGCGAGTCCTCCGGGGCGCCGTTCAACTTTTCAGCCTCCTGGTCGAAGCTAAACACCTGTCACTTCCACACACCACATCCGTCCCCCTGTCACCGGCAGCACAGGGGGACGTGATGGGCTTGTCCCGACGGTTTAGTGTCAAAGTGTCGGGACAGGATGGACCGTCCTCTTCTTTCGCCGATGAGCTCAAAACCAAAAGGGCCGACGTGATTTTATTTCTTCGGGAAATAATTTCTCAACCATTTGTCCAACTTAGTCCAAATTTGATGCATATGAATCGACTAAAGGGGATCCATCATTTGTATATCACATTTCATATTTTACTCACTAGGGGGCGTTTATTTATGAAAAACACTGTTTCTAGCTGTTATTGATTTTGTCCAAATTGACCATAAATGAATCGTTTTGAAGGATCAATCCTGTATAGATCACATTTTACTCTAATAGTTCTTATTTAAACAACTAGAAGGAGCTCTTTTTGTAAAGAGAAACACCTGTCAAACATCCCTTTTAGTCTAATTTACTCCAAATATACCTCACATGAATCAACCCGAGGAAATATATCTTGTATATGTCATATACATATACTATAATAGTTCATATTTTTCTATAATAGTTCATATTTTACTCACTAGGGGGCACTTTTTTTAATGAGAAACATGTTTTTCAAACATAACTTTCAACTCTTAGTCTAATTTTGTGCAAATCTACCTCATATGAATCAACCCGCGGAGATCCAGTACAACGCAGGGGATTGGGGGACTTTTTTCTGGGACAAACCCTTGCTGTCGGGGGAAGACAGCGTTGGCCTACTTCCGGTATGGAGTTGCATGGAGCTCACCTCCGTATCAGCTCCGCACAGACGTCTTGTTGATTTTTAAATCTAATATTGTCTCGTGATTTGTTTTGAGGGCTAATCAAGGAAGCTCCCTCTCTCCTAATAATCTTCAAGAAAATTAGCCTGAAGGGTGCAGAAACAAATTCCCCTCATTTATGAATTGCGAGCGCTCACAGCTGCGCCGCCGCGATTGGACCGACGGACGGTTTCTGCTGGAACAGATTTGCTGCGGAAAAAAGTAACAACCTCGTTCGGTGCAGGCTTTAATGCACACAGGGATATTTGGGGCTATAATCCGCTTATCCTGTGATAAAATCCCGGAGGAGCCGGCCACTAAGTTAGCGTCCTAATACCGTAAGAGGAGATTTTCTCGGCTTGGTTACAGTGACCAGATGTTAGCTTGAGCACGTCTCTCCCTCTGGCTACAGCGTCTCAAAAACATTTTTTGACCATATATTTGCTGAGAATTTGGCCCTTAATTCAAAACCCGAGGTTTTCCATCAAAAGAACAGCAGTTGAGAAGTTCAAGAGTAGAAAACATCCCATAATCTCATAGTATTATTACAAATCTAATCAAACAGAGCAAGCGGGGTTGCAAAAAAAAGTGTGATGTTTCTTTTTTTTTTGTTTTTCAGAGATACGTCCTCTTTAATGGTAGATGTAGCTAAAATAGCTGTGTTCTTCACCCGGCTGTGGTTGCCATAGATACCCAATGTGCCCTCCAGGATGAAGACGACATTCCCAGAACATATTCAGAACAGCAGTCTGGTTCCTTAAGAGCAGAGTAAAAGCTCCTTCATGCTGAAAGCAGTACATGGCTGGAAAACACCGCAGGAGCGCTGAAGCACAGAGCGAGCTATCACCTAAACAGAGAAGTCCTCAAACATTTATTACCGCATATTTTAGCCTTTTATGTCATCAGGAGAAGATAAAAACGGAGAAGATGTGAGGAGGAGTCCGGAGAAGACGCAGAACAAAAGTTGTGATTCACAAAAATGAGTTTATTGTTGTCAGAAAAATGCTGATTTCCTGTCCAGGCTGGACCAGGCTTGTGTTTGATTGACAGCTGAGCCGACAGGCCCTCTGGAACACGATGTAAACAGACGTCTGCTGCTGCTGCAGGGAGGGAGCCAAAAAAAAGCAATAAAACAAACCCCCCAACTCTGGGTGAATCAACACCTAAAGGATTACACTGCTCGGCCATAATATTATGACCGTTGAAGGGGTGACGGGAATGACGTTGATCAGCTGGTCACGCTGCAAACTCATCAGTGGGAGGGACATAATAGACCGAACGGGAGGTTGTCGTGTTGGAAGCAGGAAAAATTGCATTTAAGTTTCCAAAATCTCTTTCTTACACATAGAACAACATTTCTGAATGTAGTTCTCTGAGGTTGACCCAACCTGAGGGGCCGGGGTTAACGTCTGTCAGAGGTAGAAATGAATTACAATTATTAGGAAGGTGGATTGTAATAAACAACAATCCAGTCAATGAATTACTCAGAGTTATTTACTGAATAGTGGGAAATGGTTCTGATCCATTAGTGCTTCGTGCAGCAGCTCCGCCACGGAGGTCATTGTCTGCGGTGCCTTTGTTTGTTTGTCAACATTGAACAAAACAACATGCAGAGCGGCGCAGCGCAGCGCCGGCTCTCCCAGGTTCCACAAAGTAAACAGGCAGCACAGAATATGTGCCGAGCAGCACTTTCTAAATCACTTCCCCTCCCTGCTGGGGGGCGGCTGATCGGGTCCTCTGCTCCGAGGATAAGAAGCTCCCTGGCCTCCTGCTGTCATTTAACCCAAAGAGCAGGAATAAACATCATCTTCTTCTTCCTCTATTTCTTCATATTCACATTCTTCTTCTTCTTCTTCATATTCACCTCCTTCTTCTTCATATCCATCTTCTTCTTCTTCTTCTTCCTATTCACCTCCTTCTTCTTCATATTCAACTTCTTCTTCCTCCTCTTCTTTTCTCCTCCTCTTCCTCCTTTTCTCCTCCTTCTTCTCCTTCTTCTTCAGATAAAATGAAATAAAGTCGAAGCTGGCTCTGTCGTGAGTGACCTTAAATATGTCAGAGTGAACCGTAACAGGATGTACCATCTTGGTTGCCATGGGACTGGTCTTGATATCACATGGACCAGCAGGGACGGGACACTGACCGGGAGCCCGGAGGAGAGCGGTGATTAGTGGGCCGCCACTGCTGACTCATCAGCGTTGGTACATAAGGGTCGTAACACTCCTGAAGGTGAAGGTTGGGTTAGCTCCGCTCCGGGCTCGGACTTCATCCATTTTAAATGGCTGTAATATAAAAACTGGGAGGTATTCAAACCCGCTGAAGTGCTATAAAACCTTCTTCTTTTTTTTTTACATCAGGTATGAAGGCCATTTCAAAAGAAACTCTGCGTTTTGCTCTTTTTTGCTTTCGCTCCCACATTCCGACCGTGTGGGCTGAATGTTCATTGGACTTCATTCTTCAGTCTGGCAGCTCTCTTCTCGTCCGGGCGGCAGCAGGAAGGCGGCGGCGGCGGCGGCGGCGGCGTGTCTATCTCCTCCGGACAGACTGGCCGTGCTCAAGGCTCAGAATGGAGCAGCTGGTCTGGCTCTCAGAGCGGAGCAGTGAGTTCTGTCAGTGGTCAAAGAAAAGCGAGGCCCAGATCTACCCAACCAACTCAAAGCAAGGCACGGCCCTGCCGAGAGTCTGAATCAGCGTTTCAGCAGAACCGGGGCTGAGAGAGGCAGTGGATCAACACCGGATATAGACGGTATTGGACTCACGCCGAGACGCCATTCCCGGGTCAATCTGAGATTAAGCAATCGCGTGTCCTTCTGGAGACCCGGGTGCCGCCAGAGCAGGACGGCGGGCCACGGGTGTCCGGACAGCCACTCCGGCTGATTTTTCAATTAGGAGAATAAATAGTCCTCCACAAACTCTGACTCAGCTTTTCCTCCACATGCAGCCAATTCTGGGATGGATTATTGGTTCATTATTTGAGGAGACACGGCTTCGAATGGCACAAATCTTTCAAAGGCAGCTCTTAGCATGTTTAATCAGTGAGGATATCGATCACCGGGCTGCAATTCAGTCCCACAGATTTAGCGGAGTGGAGTTATTATGTCGCCGAAGATGAGAAAAGTGATGAGTGATTAATCTCTGCGTCGCTCTTCATCCAAACATCCTGATGACTTTTTTTTTTCTTTCGCTTTTTTCTCATTTGTTCCTCTACTCCGGTTTATATTTATGGCTCTCTGTGATTATTCAACATAACTGGAACTGAAAGGCTTTGCGATGTTTCTCGTAAATCTTTTGATTACCACAAATCCCCCCCGCTGTGGGGAAGAATAAAGGCTTATATTACGCTTCAAATGGGAGCTTATTTGTGTGAAATCTTGTCCGCTGCCCCGACACGCCTTCGTCCTGAGGGAGCCGTTCAGAAATGGACGACTCTCTGAACGCACCCAAAAACTCATTAAAGGTGCCTTCGACATCCAATCACTCAGAGGTGGTGCATTCTGAGGAGCTGTGGGCCACAAATGACCCCACCCCACCTCCACTCTGCAGCGTGAATGATGATGATCAGGCTTTTATTCTGGAATCATCATTGCCACCGCCGCAGATCGGTCACGTTAACGCGATAAACTCTCAAAGCAGTTAATGGATCGTTTTCAAATTTTATACTCGAGGTATATGCGAGGTAATTTGCATATTTCTCACACTAGGGGGAGCTTTATCTCCAAAACTGTCCTGGACACAATTTCTCAACTGTTTGTTCAATTAAGTCCGAGTTTGTTGCGGATGAATCGAGTCAAAGAAATCTATTACTCACTAGCGGAGAGCTTTTCCACAAAAAACAAGTTTTTTTGGATATAACTTTTAAACATTATACATTTAAATTTGAAGAGTTCAATGTGGGCGCTTGCTCGAACAACGCAGGGGATCGGGGACATTTCATTCACCCGACTCTTGCTGTCGAAAGAAAGAAATAGAAGAAATTGATATTGAAGGAAATTCTTGCGCCAGAAAACACTGAAAATTACAGTAAAAAAAAAAAATAACGTAGGTGAGTGAACGTCATGTGACCGTGATCGCAGGGCAGGAGGGCGGGGCTTAAGATAGCAGGGAGGCGAACATGAGGACAGCCGAGTCTGACAGACGGCTTCATCGCTAACCTTCCCCCCAAGCGTGGGAAACCTGCCAACATCGGCGTGAGACGTTTGTCAACAAACAGTTTCTGTTGATTAAATCTAACATTTTAACCTTTTACACTGAATTTCTCAAATAAGTTTTAAAACATTTTATTATTGTGCCATATTATACAAAATAATCCTTCCTTCATTCAGTCACTCTCCGTAACGGCTTGTTCTGTTCTTTGAATTACTTTTTTTTATGTATGTTTTAGAATATGCAATTTTTTTAAAGTGAAAATAAATACTTTTGGTAAAATTAAAGAAAAAATACCATAATGTTACCGTAAAAGTAAAAGTCTTTTTAAATGACAGATTTTGTCTGTCATTTAGAAATATGGTATATAAGAGTGAAAATAATGCTGCTTTCTAGGTTGAAGAATAAGTCTGAAGTTATTCTAATTAACTGTCAGTTTAACAGTAAACTGTAATTTACCGTTGAAATGACGGTAAACGTAACTGTTGTTACATGTAATTAACTATGTAAGTACAGTTGTATACTTCATGTAATTGTAGTTACATTAACTGTGTTTACATAACTGTAAACAGGTTTACATTGCATCTTCTTTTTTTTCATGGTAATTTACCGTATTTTCTTGTACGTACTTCAAAGGCAAACAGAACTGCCGGTATTTTTACTGAGAAAATGAAACGGATTTGTTTAATCGGAATCAGAATCAGAATTGGTTTATTGCCAAAGTAAGTCACACTTACTCTAGGTGTGTTACCTGATATCCTGGTACAAAGCATGACGTCACAAAAATCCACGCATAATATAAAAATTGGAAGAAAAAAAAAATTCTGAAAAATAAAATTCTGAAAAAAAAAATTCTGAAAAAAAAAATCGAAAATTGTGATTTATTTTGAAATGAGTGTCCCCCCAAAAAAAAACTCAGTTTTGTGTGATGTTAAGTTTGGTGAAACAATATCAACACTCTCATCATCCATCCATCCAGGGCTAGAACTGAAAAGTACTCAATGATTGGCTAATTCCCTTGAAAATAATATTGTAGCTTTTGTGCGATCTCCCTATATGAGGTACTCCTGTGGAATGATGTGGAGGGGGGATGTGGGGGGGGAGGCCTCAGACTTTGACTCACTACCAGAGCCGAGGTGACTGAGTGCTTGCATGCACATTAAACACAAAACCTCCCTGTGTGAGGCGAAGTGCTCTCATACAGAAACAAGATATCGATGCACCTATCCATACCGCTCTACTTTCTATCCATACCGCTCTACTTTCTATCCATACCGCTCTACTTTCCTTTTTTCTCCATTTTTGAATCCGTACACCTCCCTGTGTGCTTCGGGTTGGGATTCGTGGCGACAGACGTGTTTACCGGAGTATTATGTAAATCGTTATGCTGCAATAAACCAAACTGCTTGTTCGTGAAGCTCGGGGAAAAACATCATTTTGGTTTAATTGGGGTTAGTGGTAAGTGATTATGGTCTGGGACAAATGGGGGCGAGGTTTTGTTTCGAGCTGGTTCAGGCTGGTCCAACTCAAGTAAACTGCTGCAGACTCACATTCCTCAGACTCTTTGGGGGAGATCGTGAGATCATAGGGGTTTCTGGCCCGAGAGGCGGCATGGAATATTCCCAGCTTTGGAGTCTGGGGTACCGGTGGTGGTGGTGGCTGGTGACTCTGCTGAGGCTGATGGATCTGCGAGGACTAGGCGGAGATGGAGAGCTGCAGGGCGGAGGAAGCGGCTGCAAAGAACTATGATGAATGGAGCTTGTGTGGGAGGGGAGGAGTGAGCAGTAACTGTGGCCTGAGTGTGAAAGAGGATAGTCTTTCTGACGGAACTTTGGATAGATTTCCAGCACGTGCAAACGTATTCCTAATTTAATTGTACGTACAAGGTACGTTTATCTTGTATACAGAAAATGATTTCATACAAAATACATGTTACATTCAAGTAAGTGTAGCTGAGTACACAATAGAATACAAATACTAGTACTTCCATAGACACTTTTTGTATTGTTTTTTTTGCTCCGAGCTATTGTTTGTACTTTAATAGCATACATCAACTGTTTTAAAGTATTTTATCTCCTGCATATTTGGAAAAACGTCACTTGTGTATTATATTTACCCGTATGAAAATTCATTAAGTATGAAAAATTGAATTATAACGTACATATATATTTGTGTTTCCTTCATGTTTTGCTTAAACCAGACACTACATGCTAAATATATTAAATTGCAAATATCTTCTCTCAAAGCTACACAATTATTTATGAACTCAATTCAGTTACTTATTTAACTTAAATTAATAAGTTATGATCAAAGTAAGAATCAAAATTACTTACTTTTAGTGAAGGTTACTAGTTTAAGGAATTCATTTAAATTCATCAATCATTTCCCTTTTTGCAGGGAAATTGGAGCTTTAGAAATTCCTCTTAAGCTCAGGAACCTAAAATATGAAACAGTAAATAAATATTTATGATTGCTACCATTCTTTCAGCGCTTTAAGACAAAATATTACGCACTGTAAAAAGAGAATTGTTGGTGATTTAAATAAATGACTTCCACTGGCGACACAGTGAACTGAAGTATTTTCAACTTTCATTTTTAGACTTGATAAAATTAGTACCTCATTTAATTGTGCGTCAAAAGTGATCAATGCTTTTTGTCTTTTCTTTTCCACCGTGTAGAGAAGCGGATGAGTGACGAGGAAGGACCCGGGGAAATCTTACCGAATAAAGAAATCTGCATAGATGTTGGATTTATATTTCTCCGTACAATCCCACCAACTCATGAAGACTCAGAAAAATGTTAGATTTACTAGTAGTCCTCTTAAAAAAAAACAAAAAAAAAACTTCAGCTGCATCTTTCTGTATTCTTGCTCTTTCATCGACCCCGGTTTAAAGTCCTTTCCCACCCACGGATCAAACAGGCTGTTCCAACTGTTAATTCCACTTGACTCTGCTCAAGAGGGGACTCTTATTTCTACAACCTTTCATTACATCTGCACAAATAAAGCTCTCTCTCTCTCTCTCTCTCTCTCTCGCTCTCTCGCTCTGTTGGAGAAAATCAACGCCTGACGAACTGTCTGTCCTCTTTACTTGGGCATGTTTGTTCATCCTCTGGAAGCAGACGCACTCAAGTAATGGCATCAGAGCCACGGTGATTGTCTCTCACGCTGGGGCAGACGGCAGACTGATTGCTCCCGTCTCCTCTTGAGTAGATGATCCAAGGGGTTGGCTGTAATCTCATTAGGCAAAGGCGAAAAAAAGCGGGTGTCTGGTTGTGTGTGGGGAGGGAAAGGAAGTCCGTGTGGAGAAGCCCAGAGGCAGAGGTCCTCATCCTCTGGAGACCTCTGGAGACCTCCGGAGACCTCTGGAGACGTCTGAACACCAAGAAACTGTTTCGTCCGAGAATCATCCGACTGACCGCTCCTAGTGTTCGCACGCTTTCATGGCGGTGTGAGAAACCAGAAGTCGGTGTTGTTATTCTACCCTAGGAGAAAGCTCTTCCTCGTGAATAGCGCAGGTGGAGCCGAGGTCTGCCGTTGCCGCCGATAAGCATTTGCTCTCTTTGGTGAGGCGCCAACATTCTGAGCAATGCACAAAGGCGTACGAGAATGTTTTCCTGAACAGGGCCATCCAAAGGTTAGCCTCTTACCCGCCTCGCCAATTTTTCTCCTTACCGTAATTTACCCAGAGAAACAACCTGCTTACGGACCCATTTACTCGCCAACTCATAATTAGAATGTAGCGGTGGCGGTCCATTTCCATCGGCGAGTTCAATGGAGGTGAGAGACTTTTTTTCTTTTCTTTTTTTTTCAGGCGGATTTAAAAGTTTAACTTTGGGTCGAGTGGGACTCATTGGAAAACTCTGAATCAGGACTATCCTGCGGCGTTGAGAGTGCTGAAAGATTAGAGTGTGTTCTGACACCGGCAGCACTCAGTGTCACAGCTGAAGACGACGCCCCTCATCTCCCCTGCATGTTAACATCTTCTCCTGGACGAGAAGATCCATTATGTCCATACCGATTACTGACGGACGCCCGGGCTGTCATCTGTGCCCTTCCTGTTTCCTGTCTGTGTGAGTGCGGGAGCTAAAAGCCGCCATGAGTGGCAAATACTCTTCATCATTAAGACATCACTGAGAAAAGACCAACGGCGCAACTCAATGGAGAATTCACCGGCGTTGAGATTCAGGGAGTCTCTTTCACTGAGCACAGGAAGCACTTTGCACCAACTTTTACCTTAAGTACTTTATTTCCTCTAAAATGTGTGTTCACAGTCGGTTGTACCTCAATAAACACGCTGTTTCTTTCCCTTCAATTATTAATAAATGTGTTCTGCAGGGAGTGCTCTCCTGAACGCTCAGCCCTGACTCCCGATGCCACCAATCACTTAGGGACTTTTCTTATTTCTAATAAAGCTCTTCCTGCGACGACCCCCCCCCCCCCCCCCCCCCCCCCCCCCCCCCCCCCTCCATCCCCCTTCTCTTACATCTAAAGTTATTACATTGTCAGGCAACGAACCGTCATCACTAATCATCCCCCGCGGCCAGGAGGTCTAAGTACTCAACTGGAGCTATTAAGGTACTTGTCAACAGCTCCTACCAGAATGTGGTCCCTTCGATTTTCACTCTAATCTCAGCCCTGATAAGAAGCTGCCGACACCAAACAGGCTTCATCGGCCCGTTAGCTTCAGCCTCGGCGTATCGGGTCATTATATGTACATACGGTGCTGTGAAAAAGTATTTGAACCCCTCTTCTGTTTTTGCAATGCGAGCCTCGAGACACCGCAGATGTCTCAAAGGCCGGAACGATCGATTAAGTCGAGGTGCGCCGCTGATGACGCGTCAGAGTTGTGGCCTCTAGTGGTTCCCCCAACCCCAACACTTCAATTCCACTCCTTTTGACCCACTGAGAGGTGGAGCCACTCTTCTGTCTGGGATGTTTTCCTTGCTGCATGACCCAGTTGTGCTTTCACTCACATGACCCTCAGACGATAATGTTCTGGTAGAGAGCGCAATTCATGGTTCCCTCAATTACGTTATGGCGAGTCATCCCGGCGCCGATGCAGCAAAGGGCATCACACCGTCACATCCATGCTTGGCCGCAGGTGTGATGTTGTTTTTGTGGAATGCTGTGTTTGGTTTACGCCTGATGTGCAGCATCCATCAGTCCATAGAATCATCGAGATGTGTTTGTAGCAGAATGCAGGCGGACTTTGATGTTTCTCTGAGTAAGCGGTGGCGCCCACGGGTGCAGCTGTCACCCAGTGCCTTTCAAAAACTGTGACCATCACGGACCTCTGAATAGTTCAGAAGGGATAAATTATAGTTTTGGATGATAAAAATTAGTTAATTTCTCAATTCATTGGTGACGTCATCAGGCAGCGACAGTGGCAAACCGTAACGGTCCTGTCACCAGAACCCGCCTCTGACACCGAGTAATGGGAGGAAGTAAACAGAAGCGCCATGGCAACACCATCACGACAGAAAACGTCGTAGTTGTTGGAGCATGTTGCCCTCAAACACTGACAAAAAGGTTGTAAATTATAATGCTGGAGGATTTCCTTCTGTTTGGACGATGTCGACTCCTCCGGCTAAGCTAGCTTAGCGTGTCCAATGTGTCTTTTTTCAACATTATGTTTATTTTATATATTGTATTTTTCTTTTGTATAAGCATAAATGTGCACTGTAGATGTAAAATGTGGATTAAAATCCAGTTCAACAGATATTCTGTTGTCATAGTAACCTGTTTGGTGTAACAGTCCTTTATAAAGTTCATTAAAAGACGCGTTTTGTAAAGATACGTTCATCTTTACTGCCTTTATTGTTAGCTGGCATGTGGCTTAAACAACCTGAAGCTAACTATAAAAGCTAATGTTGCGAAATAAGAGTGATTGTGTGATTTATTTAGTTATTATTAAAAATGCATTCAAATAAAACTCCATAATCCCAATCATCGATTAATTGTTTCAACTGAGATTGCGAGGTGGGACCTGAAAAGATCAGCTGATGTTCGAAACTTGTATTTCCTGTGTTAACTAAGCTCCTCTTTGTGTTATGCTCAATCCTGCTTTAGTACGAGGCAGAAGAAAAGATCTGTAAATCCTCACCTTCCCACATGATCAAGCATGAGTCCTGATGCCTTTTAATCATCTCTGCAACTCATCAAGCTCCTTTAGGTGGAAGTTTTAAAAAGAAAAAGAAGAAAAAAAAAGCCGCTGGCTGCTCTGCGAGGGTCTTGAAGAGCTTCAGATCTTTTTATAACAATCCTAAGGACTTTGTCAGTCAGCTCTCTGCATCATTAGATTTCTATCCGGGTGACAACAAAGATGGACCGGAGGCTGGAGGCTCTCTTTCAGCCGAGATGAAAAATGCATCCAGCATCTGTGGCAACTAACATCCCGTAGATGTGAAACACAAGCTTTCATACTCTAAGTCTGACAATAGAGGAGGATGGATGGGTTTCCACGCATGGATGCGGTTTTGGTGGTAAAAGAGCAAGTAGGCATGTGTGGAGGACATTCGTGAAGTTTGAACGCGTAATAGTTACGGGCAGAGGCTAAAAGAAAATCTTAGAAAACATCAAAATACGAAGAAAAATAGGTTAGTTTGTTTGAAACATCCACAAGGTGGCAGTGAAGAGA
Organism: Lophius piscatorius; assembly: GCA_009660295.1. Lineage (NCBI taxonomy): Eukaryota > Metazoa > Chordata > Actinopteri > Lophiiformes > Lophiidae > Lophius > Lophius piscatorius. The sequence goes on from VRLP01002247.1 coordinate 41,962, forward strand.
CAAAAGGAGGTTCATTCATTTGTTTTTCGGCATCGCGCTTTTCCTGTTCGGGGTCGTAGGGGGGCGCTGACACCTCCCATCTGACGTCAGGAGGGAGCTGGGGTTGTTTATCGACAATTCGCCGGTTCATCAGAGGGTTCATAGCTGGAGACAGACAGACAGACGCTCACGCTCACAATCGCATCGCCGACAATTTAGAGTCACCAAATACTGCAGGTTCTGGACTGTGGGAGGACATGCAGTAGGTCCTTGTGGGTCCTTGAAGGAAAACAGGCGATCATGGAGAGAACATGCAAACCTTGCATAGATGATATGAACCTTCTTGCTGCAGGACAGCTGGGATTCCCACTGAACCATCGTGCCAACGGGTCAAGGCGGGTTTGGATCAGTAAAAATTTGAGGGGCACCGGTTGACAATTTTCTTGTCCGATTCAGATTAACGATTCCGACCTTTTAAAAGTCTGACAATACCGAAACCTGAAAGTTTCATAACCACAGCATACTCTGGGCTCCCGCTAGCTTTAGCCCCTCCGCTAAAGCTAGCTTCTCGAAACTTGCGATCTTCCTCGGGGTGATTCATTTTCAACTGCCTGATTTAGTTTGTTGTCCCGAAACCTTTTAGGGGTCCATTCTCCGCTCCTTATTTCGGCCTTACGGGTGTCACAAACTGCGAGCTTTGTGTTTTCCTTCGTTCACCCTGAAAGACTTCAAAGCTGGTGAGATGTTTTCAGCTATGCTAGTTCATGCTGGGTGTGTGGGTGCATGCGTGTAAACGGCATGGAATCAGCAACATGACCTGTAGACGGCATGTTTGGGTTTTTGTTTCACACCCCCACCTCGCTTTTTTCTTCTTTGCCTCGACCAAAAACATTTGTCTATCGTCAGTTTAATCAGAATGTGTAATCTTTCAGAATAAATGGACAAATATGTGTGTGATGAACACAGAAAAACATCCGTCCTTGTAGCTGTATTTCTTTCACCTTGTTGTTTTTTTTTACCTTGTAGTGTTAAAATACCAGTTTTAATCAAATGTTGATTTTTGTTTTGTTTTTGTTTTTGTTATTAATTGGCAGGAAAGCTCTTTTTGAACAAGGCTTCAAAAAGAATTGCGGATGAGTCATGACTCGTGCGCCTATTCCCACCAAAACTCGCAATATCTGTGTTTATGATGATTAAAGATTTAATGTGAGAATCTTTCCCCATTACTTGAATCAGAATTCAAACAATCGTTCCGGCTTGTTGTCTTCCACATTATCCGGGGGTCTTGTCAGTATTATTAAAATCCATAATAGCTGTTCCCTTTCCATCACACACAGGGAAGTGCCTCTCCCTCCCTCCATCCATATCAGTGTTGTTACCATGGTTACCGCAGCCTTATCGCATCCATATGGGCATAATCCACGCTGCCAACGCTCATTAGAAACATACAGAGTTTGAAAGTGCAAGAGCAAATCAGAGGAAACTTGAGATGCATCTCATAATTCTCAACTACTCGTCCGCATAATTTTTTATCCACGTACAGCACCTCCCTCCGTAATTATACCGCCGCGGCTGAAGCGGTTCTAAATATATGATTAAATAATGGAGTGTGGGTCGTGCAGTTTGAACTGTTTAACATGCTATTTTAAGTTTTTACTGTGTGAATTAGATTCTATTTCCTACTGCGAAACCCATGTGATGCATCAGCGAGCAACGTGGTTGAGGAATGTGGGAGGAGCTAAGGGATGCTTCAGGATATGACTAGAGCTACAGAGACCTACACTGGATATATTTCACATGTAGATATAAGGAATACACACATTTTAATTCGGAATGAAGGGAAAAAAATTGATGTCTTCTGCTCACCATTTGCGAAAGCAGCATCTGCAGCCCGGGGCGTTTTGCTCCACGCCAAACCCCCGCTCTCCCTCCCCCCCCTCCCTCCAGCTCTACAGCTGCACTGTTAAGTTAAGGCATTAAAAGTCCTCCCATCCAAAAATGTTTTTTAAAAAAAGAAAAGATATCGTATACTATCATTTTACTAGACAGTAGAAAAAAAGATCCCGTCTGTTGGAGCGATGACTGCTTGGTCAGGACTTTTGCACAATCTGACACCTGGTCTGAAAATGACGTCAATTCTTTGTGAATGTTACCGCAGGATTCTCACTGAGCAGGTGTGGCTGTTTGTGAAGAATTGCAGAAAATCATCCCCACAGTGTCCTCGACCCAGATTAACTTCATGGAGCAGATAAACCCTCCTTTTTTTTTGTTGTTTTATTAAAGGTGATTAAAGTTTAGAATGGATTCACATTCAAACTTTTTATGCGGATTAGGGTTAGGGCCACTAATAGGTGTTTTTTTAGGTTGTTCTTTACTCGCAGAATTTTGACTTTATTCCCAGATTTCTGACTTTTTTCTCAGAATTCAGACTTTAAAAAACTCAGAATTCCCCCCAAAAAAGATCATGTTAATTCTGATAATAAAAGTGAGTTGAAGAGGATCATGATCGCAATTCTAAAATGCAATTCTCATTTTTATAAAATATAATTATCATGCATAACTCAAACAATAACTTAAATAAATTAAGATAAAAAAAATAAAAAAAACTCTGAGAAGTTATCAAACAATACAAATTTTCCTGAATCGCTAAAGAGGAGAGGCTAATGGTATTTCCTGTTATTGCTAGAAATATTAGTCTTAATTATTATGACACGGAGCAGGTCATTCCTAATTTGCAGATCCAATTTCACAGCACAAGTCATCAGCTGACCTGCAGACACGGTCACTAATACTACGCTAGACAGCGCCGCACGAACCGCTGCATGCTTAACCGCAACAGATAAATCAATAAACGGCAAGGGTTCTATAATTAAGGAGAGAATAAAACCTATAATTGCTACTTCTGCGAAGGACAGATTCATGTTTGGCCTGAAAATGGCTGTTTGATGCTGGTGAGCCTTTTGTCGGCGGAACGTTGATTATGTTGTGCAATAATTCTGGATTCTGTTATTTTTCTGTCTAATTGTTGCAGTGCTTCAGCGTGACACTCACTTATTTAATCTTTTTGTTTATGTCTGTGTTTATGTCTGTGCCTGATCGTGTGCAGAGGTCCAGTGTTAGAATGGACCCCACGGAAAGGGATGTTTGAATTAGCGCGGAAACGATTCGTCGAATAAGTCGATTGCCGAAAAAGCCCCGAGGTAAATAACGTTACCGGGTTTTAGTTTGTGCTTTTTGTAGCTACTAGTCACAAACTGAATCAATTCTCTACAAGTCACCTCATCTCTCATTTCAATCCCTTGTCGCCCACTGGACCGGATCCCCCAGGAACTGCATCTCACCTGTAACGAGGGGGATAACCTATCTTTGAGTACGAACAGAGGCTCACTCTGCGTCAAATTTGGGGAGTTTAAGAAGTCCGACAAAGACTGACGGACTGAGATTTAGACTCCGTGGGTCCGCCGAGAGCTAGCCATATTTCTTAATCGATTGCTCGATTAATCGCCCGACCAACCGATAGAATACTCCATTATTAAAATAATCTATTACTGCAGCCCATGTTTGAATATCCGCCCCAGCTGTTGAGCAAAGGAGTGACGCAGGGTGTGTTGGGGATTGGATCTGCAAGGAAGGAGAAAACAAGGAGAGGATACATGGATGGATGAGCGAGGACATGAAGGTGGAGGATGTTAGGGAGGAAGATGAAGGGAAAAGAAAAAAAAAAAATACACTACTGTGGCGTAACCCGGAGAAGCAAAAAGAAGAGTGAGTCTCTTCTTTAGAGGAGGTAGTTCTGGGTTTGAGAGGACATCCCAGAGTATGTTCCTTCATGTCCCATCTCTTTATATCAGCCCTTAGAACATCTGGTCCCATTCTGGGCCCGTATGGGTGCCTTGTCAGGAACCTGTTTCAGCTGCTTGTTGGACCGATTTGTGGCCCGCATTAGTCTTTCATTACGGGTCCAAGTGTAAGCGCACCTTGTAAGATGGGACTTAATTAAGTTTATGTTTTCTGTGGCGAACCAGGGGGCAGGCTGCTTGCTTCTGCTGCCAACCGTTGATTTATTTACACTCCTGAAGGACAATCCGCCTCATTTGCCAAATAAGAAATGCCAGTTATTTCCCAGATGATGTTTGGGCATCACATCTATCCCCCAGAACAGTCTGAATATAGATTTTTTTTTTTCTTCTCAAGACGGCTTACTTTCGGAGCTGACGCTCCAAACACTTGGTTCAATCCTTACTTGTTGAGCAATCTGTTGATCAGCTGAGTAAATACCGGGCCTTCTGTTCTGCTGCCCCTCGTCTGTGGAATGCCCTCCCTGACCATCTGAGGGCTCCACAGACGACTGAAACATTTAAAAAAAGGACTTAAAACTTTCCTTTTTAGCAGAACCTATAACTTTAATTGACATTGCTGCTTTTTGGTCAGGTATTTATATAGTTATTATTATATTTTTCATTGATCCTTTTATCTGTTTTTACTTTGTAGCACTTTGAGATTTGATCCGAATGTAAAGTGCGTTATAAACTAAATGTATTATCATTATTATTATACTTCTTGAGTGACTAGATATTCTTCTCACGTATGTAAGCTGAGCCTGTAGTGAACTACCGATGCAATAACCCAGTTTGAATCTGAGTTTAAGTGCATGTCACCGCTGCCTGAGTCATCTACATAAAGAAGGTTTTTTTCTGCTCATTCCCTGAGCCTGGGGGCCGTCAAGCTTTTGAGATGGCGAGGTGAACTTGATCTTCACGGGAATATGTCTTTGACACAGTATAATTCTCTGGTTTCGCAATGTGGGAAATACGAATGAAATGTAAGAAAGAGGTCTGGTGGCATTACGACGGACAAAAACTCTCACAGACGATGAAAAACAGACTCAAGACTCGTGGTTTTGCTTTTTGTGTCGGAGTTCCTTGTGTTTCAGTTTTTGTAGAAATAGAATATTAATTGGTGAAATGCATATTTTGTTACTGCTCTAGACACCAATCAACCATAAGATTATAACCAATGACAGATGAATTCTATGTAACCCATCAGTGAGTGGAATATATTTAAGGAGCAGGTTGACATTTTGTGTTTGAAGCAGGAAAAGATCGATCGGTGTCTAGATTTGGTTTTAAAAGGCGTTTTTTTGGCAACCGGATCATGAGTGGACAGCAACATACATTGCTACATTCAAAAGCAAAATAAAACAACCTCAAAGACGCATCGTAATCCGATCACTCAAACCACTTGCTGAGGTAGACAGTTGAAAAAAATTGATGTTTCTCGCTGTCACCTTTTGATCTGATTGGCCAAAACACATTTTAGAACCAAGTCTGAACAGGGCAACTTTTACAAGGGACACAATATGATGCCTAGAGGAGCTTCTCGAGAACTGAAGGTCTTGTTGGGGGTTCCTGGTCTGCAATCGTTAGTATCTACCACAGTGGTCCAGGGAGGGACAGCCAGTGAACTGGTGACAGAGTTATAGGGATGCATAGCAGCGGACCGGTCGGATCGGCATCAGAACGGGACCACTGGGCAATGAAAGAAGGTGACTAGAAGAGGGTACGCTGATTATCTAGAATCCCTTTTACATCATTAGGATGCGTCAGTGTGTGCATTTGTTACCTGGGGAATAGATGGCACCAGGATGGAAAGAGAAAAAGTCGGGGAGGCAGTGAACTGCTTACAGCAATGTTCTGCTGGGAATCTTTGGGTCCTTCCATTCATCTGGATCTTACTTTGACAAGTACCATTCACCAGACCACGGCACCGACTTCTTAAACCAATGTGCCCCGCCACTCTGCAAAAATGGTTCTGGAACGCCCTGAGGAACACCACACTAAGATAAAGCTGTTGATTCAAACAGCCAGCGTCTGTGGGATGTGCTGGACACATAACTCCGATCCACTGAGGCCCAAACCAGCAACTTTAAGGATTTAGTTTTAATGAATCTGCTAGCAAACACAGCAAAACCTTCAGAAGTCCATATCTCAGTGGTTCTGTGCTGCTTCGGCAGAACAAGGAGGGGCCTATATAATATTGGGCAGGTGGTTATGACTTCTTGGCTTCAGTTTTTCCACAATAGGACCTGCTTCTTGTTCATTACAGAGAAAACGACATTTGTCTGTGCTGGGCTCCTCTTTGATGTGCACTTCCCTTGCTGTCAGCCACAATAAATGAGATTCATCTGAGTAGCCGAGCAAGACAAATAAATCCAATAAGGTTTTGTCACTCACTCCGTGTGTCGCCTACTGACATGCTGTCCTCCTCTTTTTCCCATTCTCTCTGGTGGTGTTTCTCAGCCTCCCTCGTTCTCTTGATAGAAAAACTGTGCAAGCTTTAATAATAAAAAGGTGTACTACTACCCCACCACCTTCAGGGGTACTTGAGAAAGTCTGACTGCTGAGCAATTTAGTCTGTTTCACAAAGTGCTGATGCTTTCGGAGGGCAAAGCCCGATAGACTGAGTGAGTGTCGGGATGAACCTGCCAGACGCGACACGCCTGAAACAACAACACATCTATCAGTTGCCTTCCTGACAGAAACGCCATTTCCGGGCTCCTGTTCTGAAGCCGGGCCGGCTGAGAGCTCCTCGTAGTGTGTTGATGTCCCGCATGACGTCGGGCACCGGGTTCAAAAGGTGGCCGCTGGTTTGTGGATGCATCGCTGCAACCAAATTCAATTGCGACATGCTCATGTTACGCTCAGGTGGAAGGCTGGCACAGTCTGAAGGAGCAGGAACAAACATGTACATGCATCAGGGAGGGACAGTAGTCTGGCGGGCGCTGGGTGCCGGCCCAGAAGACTCTTTGTTCCTGTCACTGGGTCACTTGCACAACATGCTGGTACACGTCAAAAGGGAGTCATAGGGAGAAGATAAAATGTGAAAAGTTGATGCTTCAACTCTGAGCCCATCAGCTCTGCTGACAATAACAGAGCTGGCACCGGACTCGGAGGGGAGGAACTGAAGTTGCCGCAGTTGCAGCACAGAGGTGACTCAACAAGAACTTTTGGTTTGCCACAGTACACCAACCACATTTTGAAAAACCCAATCTGCAGAAGTCTGAACTACGTATTTCCCCAGCAGATGAGTTTCGGTAATCCTCAACCATGTCTCAAGTTTCATTCTGGTAATTACAAAATGAAGGTTTTTATGGAGTTGTCATCGCCGCCGGTGTTTCTGCCACAGATCCTTCATGGTAGCTGGAATCGGATTGATTTTGGGAAAGGTCGGTGGCCCAAGTTTTGTAACCAGATCTTTTCAGGCCACAGTTTCTCAACCGTCGGTCCGGTTTAGCCAAAATTTGGTGCATCATGTATTTTTCATAGTTTAAACAAAAAGTTCATATTTTACTCACTACTAGGAGCTTTTTACCCAAAAAACTTTGTTTTTCAGACATAGCTTCCTTACCGTTAGTCAGATTTAGTCCAGATCTACCTCATATGAGCCGCTTCAAGGGATCCAACTGGTATTTGTCATTTCTTTACTGCAATTGCTCATATTTCATTTGACCGTTCCTTCACATCCGTATGTCCATATATGTGCAAATTGTCTCATATGAATCTAAACAAGGACATCTATCTCCTGGGTATGAAATTTCACTATAACAGTTCATATTCTTTTACTCATTAAGAGGAGCGTGTTGCAAAAAAACGTTTTATATGTTTCTAATCTTATGTTACGTTTCGTTCAGAGTTTAGGACCCAAATGCAAACACTGGAACATGCAGTGTACACAAGTTGTTGTTATGTTAATGTTAAATGAAAAAGGTTCCAGTTTACAACAGGCCAACTATATTAAAGTAGAGGCAAAAAAGATTTAATATATAAATCAGCAAATAATGATTCAAGAGAGAAACAAAACTTAGATAAGGATGGATTAAGGGGGGGAGGACAAGGAAGCAGGAAAGAGTCCAACGGATTCATAGGACACTTTCACAAGAGCTGGCATGGAGAGGAACATAGGCAGGTTTTTACAGGCAGTAACGCAGACGGTCTGACAAGGAGTTACGGGCCAAATGGGCAACAGGTGAGGGCTTTGAACAGGTGACAACATTCCACAATCAGGGAGGAGGCGCTAGGAGTCAGGATCCACACACAGAGGAAAGAAGGAAATGAAAAAGAAAAACTTTATAGGAAGACAGGTGGAAAACTTGGAGAGTAAAAATAAGAAAACGGTGCAAAGGAAATAAACAGAAATGAATGGAGTAGAATATCTTTTACTGTCATTGTGCAAGAACCACGAAATGAAGGTTCAGTTCTTTCAAGGTGCAAATGAACAATAAATGATACATCTAAGAAAAAAAAAGTAACTCTAAGAGGAAGTAAAAAAACAAAACACCCACGTTCTGCAGGTATCGCACGATTGTCTCTTATTCCACAGTGAAAATATACAAAAATAATGTTGTAGTGTTTTCTGTGTTTAGTGCATTAATGGCTCTGGCGTAAAAAACTGTTCTCTAGTCCGTTTGTCCGTGCTTTCAGAGTTCTGGGGGCGTCTGTCCGAGGGCAGCAGTTCAGAAAGAGAGTGTTCGGGTCGGGATGGGTCCCTGAGAATACCTGAGACGGCGGGAACTGTTCAGATCTTCCAGGGAGGGGAGGGGAGGGGGAGGCAGCCGATGACCTTTTGGGTCATGGTGATACCAACCTTCAAAGTAAACAGGAAATACAACCTACCCTGACACAAGAAAACCTGTCTTGTTTTATAACTGAGCTCAGAAAAACCAGTTAACTGTATTTATCTTCATGATGGAGTCACTATGGGATCTGATCCTAGATCAGACTGCTGACTTCATAGAAACAGTTAGATTGAGTCAATATGGACTGTTTGAGATTATTAATGAGTCACATTTAACTGGAAGACTTCAATCAGGGGGGATAACTTGTATAACGCAGGGATTGGAGGCTTTTTAGGGGATATACCTTTGCTGTCAGGCGAGAAAGAATAGGACAAAAATTTGGAGGTTTGCTCCAGACTTGACGTTTGATGTTGCGAGGTCACAACATCAAAGCATCACTACAGTCAGGAACATGTGACTAAACCCTCATCCAGCAGTCTTAGAAGTTGAGAATGGCGCCAAAAGAATTTCTATTCTTTTGTTTCCTCTGCGGTTCGGTACCACTTACACTGATTCATCCGATACCTTCACATCACAGTCGTTGACCCCATGGTATCCAAACCACAACACACAGTGGCAGGGATCGCATACTTGTTATTTAGCCCTGGAGGGGGACAGCAGACAATGTGCATTGTTGTGTTTTCATCTCTTCTCCTCTGGTTGTTTCTTTTTTCGCCGTGCCACAGGCGCTGTGGTGTCGGCCGCACTCACCGTGTGCTTACAGGCAGGAAGCCACAGCAACTCAGCTCAATCAAGAGTCCACTGAAGCTGTAGGTTTGATGGAGGGTTATTGTAATCGGCAGCGTCATCGCTTGGTTTGTTTATTTACCCTGCTGTCTGAGACAATACGCAGCTGCACGGCTTTTATTCTGTGATGCTGATTTCGAAACGTTACTCAACCAACTTCTGTGCAAGTTCCAGCCGTGTTTCTCCGCTTTTTTCAGCTACATGTAAGCAAGACATCTTTTTTTTTTTTTTTTTCCAACGATGAACCCTGAACTAGACTATGAAGTAAGAATAATAACAAACTATTTTAATGTAAACACGGCCTTAGTTGATTTTCTGTATCATGACCTCCGTCGACGAGGTTATGTTTTTATAGTGGTTCGTCTGTTTGTTTGTTTGTTTGTTTGTTTGTTAGCAAGATTACGGAAAAACTAATTGACAGTTTTGAATTAAATTCAACCCAGAGGTAGGTTTTGACATATTTTCGACATGATTAAATTTTGGTGACGTCATCTCGTGTTGTCATGCGGTAACACCATACTAACGCTTTCATAACCATAATGGTCACTTTTGGAGGTTTTGTCGGCAAGTAACTAATAAATTCATGGATGAATCTGCATAAAACTGGATGTAGAGCTTTTACCATATCCCAGAGGCAGTTTGATTTTGAGGATTTTCACGTGATGATGTCACAATGTGATGTCATAATAACCTTTTATTAATCACTGCAAGAAAGGGCAATTTTTCTTTAATCATTTTTGGCAATAATTCAACAATTGATGGAGAGATTTGCATGAAATTTTACCCAGATGTAAAGTTTAGCAAACCATAGACTCCATTTAATTTTGGCGATGTTAGGTTATCACATCGTAGCGTGACATCATCAGAACTTTTTCTTTAAAATTGGGAGATACGGCACTTATGGAGATTTTTGGCCATAACTCTCATAATAATGAATCGATTTAGTTGAGATTTGTTACGGTAACGTATCCATGCATCCTACATTGGCAAATCTGAAATGACATAAATCTATATCTGGATAAGTGGATTTAATAATGGGTCATTATTATTATTTAAATGGGTTCAGTGAAAAGTTCATCCTAAATAAAGCCATAAAATTGATTCTGACCACAATAATGTAAAAACCTTCTGGGGACTGCTGTGTCTCGGCGGAGGTTTGCTCTGAACGGGGGCTCATTTATTATCTCGAAATAGTGAATTTTCTGAGAGCCCTTTGAATTTAGACTTTGTGGATCATCAGATCTTGAGTATAATCAGATCCAGATCAGACTTTGATGTGTGCTGGATCTCACAGCGCTCTCATTCTGTGATTTAAGACTAAACATTATTAAAAAATCTTTTAGATAAATCCTGGATTCAGACGACGATGATGATGATGGTCCCCACAAAGATCTGAAGGATCGTTACTTAGGTTCCGCCCTCGCCCTTCAACATTAATCTCAATCCATTCAAAGAGTTATCCCGCTAACAGACAAACAAACCCTCGCTGCCAAAAAACGTAACCTCCTTAGTTCAAGCAATTATCCAAACTACTCGAGGCATTAACATTGATTCTGGCGTTCACTGGGAGCTGCGTGAAACTTATGCGTAATAACTTGAGCGTAATAAGCCAAAGAAGTTTTGTCCTTGAGGAAAACCCCGTAGGCTGTAATGCTATTAGAATAATAACTAATCTCAACTGAAATAGTAAAAAGTTCTTCAAGCGTATGTGCGCAAGGAAAGCGCATTGATTTTGTGATTAGCTGCGAGTGTAGACCGTGGATTTATCTCCTCTCCCTCCGGCTCGCTCAATAAACCAGATGCACAAACTCCTAGTATCTCCATACAGGGGTAACAAAGTCTGGGAACATATCAAGAGACACAACACGGGCAGAGTTAGAAGCCATTAATCAGTCTGAATGAATATGCAACAGGGGCTGCTGGGATGGAGCCAGCCGCCTGTCTGGCTAACAAGGCTGGCACCCTGCAGCTTTTTCTTCGGACGGAGAGATCCGTCTTTTTCAGCGGACCGAGCTCTGAGCGGCAGACGTGTGCGCCGTCTCCCTCAACTTCCTTCTGCTGGATTCTCTCATTTTTCCTTTTATTGCTCGCGCTCGCTCATTAATGCAATCACTCACCGACGCCGCAAACCAAAAGTTGTTTTCCGCTAAAGACTTATTTTTTTGCCCTTAAAATGAGTCATGCGTGCACTTGTGGAAAAAATAGGCCCCGGTTTTCTTTTCTTTTTTTTTTCTGTATTATTTTATTTATTTCTTATATTCTTTTTTTTTCAATTTTTCCCGTATTATTTTTCTTTTTTTTTCTTCACTATTTACTTTTTATTCTTTATTTCTTTATTTCTTTTTTTTCTGTATTATTTTTTTCAATTTTTCCTTTATTATTTTTCCTTTTTTTTTCTTTACTATTTACTTTTTATTCTTTATTTTTATTTTTTTATTTATTATTTTTCTCTCCTTTTTTTAAAATTATTTTGTTTTTATTATGTGGACAGAGTCAAAACATAATACTGCTCTTTAGCAAAAGGGTTTTAGAAAAATATTGAATTATTTGAATAATAATTTTTCTAAAAAAAGGTACATTTTTTATGCACATATCCATAAAAACACATTCATATGAATACATATGTCTGAATGCACGCATGACTTCATAAATCATTCAACACCCTTAATTTCCAATTTGGAGAATTCAAAATCACTTTGATTGTTTGACTGGCCCATCAGTTTTTGAATATTTTGCCTTATTTTTTCTAAATTAAACATCTCATCTCAGAGTTCTGATGAGGTTTTAAACTGCTTTTATGAGCTAATACGATCCCTCGGAAATCCCAGGGGATGCTGCCATTTCCTCTGGAGCTCTGTTTCACGGAAGCAAACATGCCTCGTCTGCGTAGTCCAATCCAGTCTTAATTTGGTTTTGCTTTGAGACGCTGGCAGATGGGAGATGAAACTGTTTTTGTGCAGGCACCTCGTGACTTTACAGTCATTCAGAGCTGATTCAGATCGGTGTTCCAGTATTCCTTCAGCTAATGATCTTTTTAGTTTGCTGGCATGTGTCACAGGCATTGATAAGGAGGAGTTAACCCTTTAATGTCCACATTTTTTTATTTTATTTACATTTCTATTGAAAAATGTGACATGTTCATATGCTGAATTATAAGGGGTCAAGGACAGAGCCCTGGGGGACACCATAGCAATGGGGCGCCGTTAACCAGGGCTATTGAGAAAGATTGTTTTTGGCAGCAGTTTAAAACATGGGAGGACTTAGTAAATAAATATAATTATGTAACTTGATACAACCAAAAACTCCTCATCTAATTAAAACTGATTATTTTTCCAATATTATAAAACCTTTCATCATGAAATCATTTGAATAAGTCTAATTATTTTTACTTTTTAAAAAGATGCTTCGCCAAACAATTTGTAGTTTTAGGGTAAAATTGGAGTGTCTGATTTTTGAGAAAACTTCTTGCAGGATTTTGAGGGGTTTTGTTTTGAAATAAACAAAACAATTTTGATTCAATTTCTTGGTGGAAACTTCTCATAACTCTGAGATAGTAATGTGGTTATTTCAGACAACTTGGACATTTTTGTCACCCTTCTGTTCTTCCCTAAATATGCTCAGATGTTACATTTATTTGACTAGTGAGGCAAAGATGGGATTGGAAGGTCCAACACCAGAAGAAACTCATTCCAATCCGTTCTATCATCTATGGTTAGATTTAAGCTACAGACGACTTTTGGATAACGTTAATGCATTATTTTGTTTTCAGTTTTAAAGAAATGAAATACAGACACTTTGTTACTGATGAATACTTTAATGAATCTTGATTGTATCCCTGAAAAGAGGATTTAAAGGAAGGATAGCCGCAGATCCTTGTTAACGCGATAACTCGTGGATCATTTTCAGATTTTATATCTCCATAGATCTTAGATTTATTTTTGGGGGAAGGTCATTACTTATTCCCACCACTAGGGGCAGACTAATCTATGAAATCACAGTTTTCAGACAGTTATTTTTCAACCGTTGGTCTGATTTGGTCCAAATCTGGTGCATATGAATCAACCCATATCTTTTTTATTATCATATTTTACTGTAATAGTTGACTTTTTAATCACTATTGACACTTTAGTCCAAATTGGCCTCATGGAGATCTAACATGAATTTGTCATATTTTATCATGATTGTTCATATGTCACTCACTGGCCTTTCTTTTTACCACTACATTAAAACCATCAGTCCAATTGTGTCTAAATTTAGCTTCTCTGAATTTGACTCAAGGACATCTGTCCTCTTTATTTACTGAGCTCAGAAAAACTAGTTACCAGTATTTATCTCCATTATTGAGTCATTTTGGGATCATGATCTCAGAGTATATTGTTGACTTCATAGAAATAGACAGGATGGGTCAATACGGACTGTTTGAGATGAATAATGATTTACATTTAATTTGAGGAGTTCAATCAGGGGGATTGCTTGTAAAACGCATGGGATTGGAGGCTTTTCGGGGGGATATACTCTTGCTGGTTGGACGACACGTCAAATTAAAATCGTTAAATTCAAAATGTATTTGATGTTGCAAATAAAAACATGTATGAATACAACTCAGGGCCGAACGGTTGCATAGTGGTTTCGCGGTTTTGCTTCTCAATGCAAGAAGGTTTTGGATTTGAAACCCGGGGGGGGGGGGAACTTAGGACTTTCTGTGTTGAGTTAACGTTATCTCCCCAAGTCTGCAAGGCTTCCTGGTCTTACCAGCTTCCCCCCACAGTCCAGTGACGTCCATCGTAGGTTCATATGTATTTTTGTGACTGTGATTACTATCGACCCATATGAGGATCCAGGAGGTAACGAGGACACATGTGTCCCTAATGACACTCAATGTGTCAACCACGTCACAGGAGGTTAAATACCTGACGCCCCCTTTCCCATCCAAAGTCAGAGGTGAGACCCTCTTCATCTTTAAGAAAGAGGTCCAATGGCTTCTGATCTAACCCTCGAGTGTGAGTGCGTGTGTGAGTGTGTGTGTCTCTATGTATCGACCCCATGATCGAAGTGGTAATATGTCTCAGGTGAAGCCCTCTCCTCCAGCGTTAGCGGAGATTACCTTCAACCCATCTGCGAACTCCTGCCCACAAACAAACAGGAGTCCCCGGCGTGCGATGGGCTTCACACAGAACTCCGATGCTGCTCTTCCCCTCCGGCTACAATGGCGATCCCTACGACCTTAATGTGCTCGTTGTCCAGACGGATAACGGTCATTCTACATCGCTTACATCTGTTGCAGCAGCGCCGAGGCACAGATGGGCCGTGGAGAGGGCCGGGGAGAGGTCACCGCTGTGTAATAATAAACGCTAGATATGGCTTTAATTGCTGGCATCACTCAAGGTGGTATTAACCGGGTTGTCGGGAGCGGCCATCACCCAGATTCTGGGCATCGCTCATATAACCGCCAATATAGACCGGGTCCCCCCGGGGTTCTCCCAGGAATGCTGCTCCTCCGCCGTGGGGCTTTTCTGTGTCGGGGACTCCAACACCCATGTTATTGAAAATGCGCTCGTCTTCTCTCTGCGTCTGCAGTCTGAGTCAGATGAAAAAATATAAGGCTGGCTTTCCATGTAATCACCCAGGATGGATTTTAAAGGGACAACGCGGGGATTTTAAATTCATCATTTCAAGCTTTCGCCCAAAAAACAGGCCGTAATCATACAAATGGAACAAATCGCATACATCAATCAAGTCAGCCGGTACCTTTTCTTACCTTCATACTGAAGATTCTAAGGTAAAAGAGCCCAAAAAAATAAACTTTTATTATTTATAAATTGTATTTTTGGTTTATTTCTTGTGTTGTGATTCTTATGGAGTCATTATGTCCGCCGCAGGTCCTTCGTGTTAACGCGATAACTCAAAAACTATTCCATGGATCTCTTTTAAATTTAATACTATCATAGACCTCAGTGTGAGGAAGAACTGGATTGATTTTGGGAAAGGTTCAATATTTCCGCCACTAGGAGGAGCTTGATTACCAAATGTATCATCATTTCTCAACCGTTGGTCCAATCGACTTGAAGAGATATCATTTTTATTTATCATATTTGTGTAATAGTTCGTATTTTACTCATTTGGGGATATTTTATTTATTTAACTCTTTCTTTTTCTTTTTTTTTTACAAAAAAAACACTGTTTTTCGGACATAACTTCACAACAACAGTTTGTCCGATAATCTCCACATTTGGTGCATGTGAATCGACACATGGGGATTTATATTATTTCACAATCATTTTTCATATTTTACTCACTAGGGGGAGCTGTTTGTGGGAAATACAGTTTCAACCACAACAAAAAAGACTAATGATGGTCAAATAGTTTTTCTAGAAACATACTTTACCAAAAGGTTGAGCTAATCAAATGAAAATTGACATAATATAATATATCCTTATTTTTTTTGTTGAAGACATTAAACGAGACACATTTAATTTGAGGAGATCAATCAGAGGGGTTGTTTGTACAATGCAGGGGATTGTGGGCTTTTTTCTGCTGTCAGGGACGACAATGTAAGGCCTCGTTTTTATTTGTAAGTTTCATCTCGATAAGTTGTTTTGCCTCTCCTGTACCTCCAGAGTTCCCGTGGCTCCTCCCGCCTGCGTCAGATATTGCTCTGCACAGGTTGTTTGGGTATTTGCTGCTGCACTATTTTATGATTTCCCTTTGTAAAGTTGGTACAGGGACGCGGTGTAGCACAGTTGTCTCACGGCGAGAAGGTTCTGAGTTCAAGTTTTCTTTTTCGCCAGTTCTCACCGCGGTCCTCCCACAGTCCAAAAACATCCAGCAGAGTTGAAATCCCTCGTAGGAATGAAAGAGAGCCTGACTTTGTTGTTTGACTCTCTCTGAATGAATGTGATGAATTGATGACTCGTCCGGGCTTTACCCCTCCTCTTACCCAACATCAGCTGCTATAGGCTCCGCCCCCTGCGACTCTTCCCAGGATAGACTGTTAGAGAAAATTCAAATTCAAATATTTGGCCATTCACATGGAAGACTTTGATTTATGTTGTTTACTGCTGTTGTTCTAAATATGCTGATTTGGGCAGGAAACCGTCTTTCCTTAGTCATCGCTTCTTTTTTCTGATTTTGCTCGCCATCCGTATCTGTTATATGCTCCATACTTTCTGCGGAAATCTGTTTATTCGTTCGCCCACGAAGAATTCCGTTTTGACCACGCTGGCTTTGAACCGGAGACAATATTGGCCGTGAGCCTCTCAGTGGAGCCGACAGATTTTGATCCTGGCCGTTATTGTTTGATCACATCCACCAGTGGAGGTCCCCCACCGCTGCAGGGGCCGCGCTGTCGTCGGGGAGAGGGATCACGTCACAATAGAGAAAGAGAAGAGGAACCCTCACACAGTCTGACATCGCCGCCTGTAGGGTCCGCCTTTATGACGCCGAATTTCCAACGCGGGTGTGAAGTGATGAAGATGTGAGGATGTGAGCTGGCGTAGACACGAAGGTGTTGGATACCCCAGGTTGTATAAAATCAAATAGACTAGAACAAACGACCGTACAGACAAATTATTTCCTCAAGAGGTGTCCTGTGAATTATGGGAGATCTGTCTCCATAGACTCCTGTTACCGGTGTGTGTATGTGTGTGTGTGTGTGTGTGTGTGTGTGTGTGTGTGTGTGGAACCCGACACAACCTCTGGCTGTGATGAATCAGATGGTGAAGAATGTTTTGGTCGGCGAAGAGACAACAGGTCTTAACTCTAACCCTGCATCTAAACCACCACGGGGACAGTGAGCCATCCGTCTACATTAAACCGCCGCCGCCGCCGCCGCCATGTGAGAACACTGAAGCCGCCGCAGAACCGCCAGAGAGCTGCAGGTCCTGTGATGACGGACTTCTAGAAAATGGCTGCAGCTCTAAGTCAGTGTTGAAGTCACCAGTTTCTTTCGTGCGTCTGATATCTGTTGTTGGCTAGCAGTACCAGTGACGGTATTTGTTAATCCCTGATCCAGCAGATCCAGTTTCGTATTCCGCGTTTTGTTTTGGCATAGATTCCCTTTCCTAACGGAACCATCCCCATTTATCCGGGCTTGGAACTAGGAGTACATTGATTTCAGGTCCATTCGTGGCCGGGATGACTCATTAATGATCAAACAGTCCATAATGACTCAACCTTGCGGGTAAAATATAAACTACCAGGGTAAAATAGTAAGTTAGATCTCATTGAGTCGATTCATACGCACCAAAGTTTGACTTCATCAGAGTAACGGTGTTAAAATTATCAATGAAAACCTTTGGCGATAAAACTCCCCCTAGTGCTGGAAATATTCAACTGACCTTTCCCAAAATCATTCCAGTTCTTCCTACCAATAAGGTCTATGCGTGTACAAAAGTAGAAATCAGTCCTTGAAACGTTTTTTGAGTTATAGCGTTACACAAAGTATTTTTTTAGGC
The DNA here is from genome assembly GCA_009660295.1 of Lophius piscatorius. Lineage (NCBI taxonomy): Eukaryota > Metazoa > Chordata > Actinopteri > Lophiiformes > Lophiidae > Lophius > Lophius piscatorius. Next base: position 59,755 of record VRLP01002247.1, read on the forward strand.
GTCGATTCAATAATATCCCTGTTTCTCAGATATAATTATTAGATACATAATATTAAAACAAAGTAATAAATATTTTGAACTTAGTATTTGGCATTTTGTATCTGATTCTATTTTGGAACTAAGCTTTGTTAACCATCCCTGTCTAACAACGGTTCGTCTGCTTCAGGCCCACATTCTCCGTGTTTGGTTCCGTCCGCCCCACAGCCAGCATTATTCCACTAAGTGGAAAAACTCAAGGTTGAAGGTTGTTCTGACCCGACTCAACAGGAATGACCTCTGGCCAGATGTCGGGCGACCGTAATCCTCTTTATGCAGCCTCTGCCATTCCCTCTGGTGATGCTGCCAAAACAAATCAAAAGAGCAGAAATTTTTTGGATTTTTTTTTTTTAGGGTTCATCGCCTCAGAAGCTGGGAGGTGAGTAGGTTCTGTGGTTCAGTTTGGATCAGCCATGACAGAACTCTCCTCTTCTTATTCTGGCTTTGACACCACACATTTTCTTCTCGGCATTTCGCCATTTGTAGGAGACACTCTGCAGAAAAGTGGCGGAGTCCCTGTGGAGGCCGGGAGCCGACACGGTTCTCCTGTGGGAGGAGGTGCGCCGGATGGAAAACATCATGGACTACTGCTTAGCGAGGGGGAGGAGGAGGGGGGGGGGGGGGGGGGGGGGGGGGGGGGGGTCGGGGGGGGGGGGGGGGGGGGGGGGGGGGGGCAGGGGTGCGGGAGGCTGATAGGCTGAGATAGGAGGAAATGAGAGGGTGCAGGAGTGTCGGACTGCAGGTAGAAATTGTACAAAAGGACGATTCACACACGCGCACACACACACAGAGCGCACACAATCGCACACACTCTCTCTCCTGCCGCCTTTTTACTCGTCCAACTCATAACCCACGACGTCACACGCTGTTACCAGCACTTAGTTCGCTTATTAAACCGCCATGTGTCATTTAGTCACCCTCTAAATCGGTGATAAGGGGATTTTACCTGCAGATTGATGTTTTGTCAATTAAATATGAAGCCTAAATTGAAGAACTCTGTCACGGTTAATTAGTTATGTTTAATACTACACATCCCGCTCCGTCGTGTCGGCGGGCTCCTTCTGGATTCCAAGGTCAGTGAAACAAAAATTTATTTTTTTTTCTGGCTTCGTATTCGTTATTCGTCGTAAGGAAGCCACTCAAACGAAGCCTACGCCGTCATCCCTGATGCCCTCAATCCCCTGCATTGGGCGAGCAATTCCCCTTATTGAGGTGAAGTTAATAAGGGGAGTAAAATAATAATATTTTATTGGAGGATATAGATAGATCTCTTCCAGTCAATTCATATTCACCAAATTTTGTCTAAGTCTGACCAATGGACAGGAAGTTCGGTCCGGTGTCTGAACCCTCCCCCTACTGAGTAAACTATGAACTTCTACGGTAAAATATGATGTATATAAGATATTCATAAGATTAATATATATATTATATTTGTGTTTTCTAAAGGATTTTAAAAAGAAGATGAGAAAAAAAGATTGATTGATCCTTGAGTCGATTCATTTGCGCCAGATTTGGACTAAACGGTTAAGAAATGAAAGCTTCCCCTAGTGTTGAAAATATACAATCAACCTTTACCTAAATCAATCCAGTTCTTCCTTGCACTGAGGTCTACGAAGGTTTGAAATTTGAAAAAAAATGCATGCAATAGTTTTTGAGTTATACTTTGTTTTTCTTAAAAAAAAAAAAAGAAGCTCCCCCTTGTGAACAAATTATGAACTAACAGAGGAAATTATGATATTATTAAGACAGATCTCCTCTAGTTCATTCATATTTACCAAATTTGGACTAAATTGGCCCGGCGATTGGGAAGTTATGTCTACAAATCAAGTTTTTTGGGGGAAAAAAAATTTTTTTTTAAATATGTGATATTTTAAAAATAAATGCAACAGATTTGACCAAAGGATGAAAAAAATTTCGCCTGAAAAACAAAATATTCAACTAACCTTTCCCAAAACCAATCCAGTTCTTCCATACGCTAAGATCTATGTGGATGTAAAATTTGAAAACCATCCCTGATTTCAGTTATCGCGTTAACGCGAAGCATCTGCAGCCGACGCGGCGATGAAGATTCCATTATATCCCAGAGGTTTTTTTTTGAGGGGACGTGGCGAAAATGTTGGTGGCAGGGACGGAAATAAAGCTTTGATGAGGGTAAAGCCGCTGCTAATTTTGCACTCGTGTGTGTGTGTACGGTGTGTGGGTGTTTAGATGTGTATGCTCGTATGTGTGTGAGTCCCAGGAGAGAGAGTGCAGCAGCTGCATACCTCCCAGAGAGCGCCCAGAAAATGGGGGCGGCATGCACGTACTTGTTTTCTCTTTTCACAGCCGGGAAAATATCACTCCACAGGTGACACGCACACACGCACGCCGGCGCCGCGCTGCGCCGTAGTGGCAGTTGGAAGTGTAGTTTCGTTGCAGGGGTGTGTGTAAGTAGGTCACGTATCCAGAGTGAGGGAACGAATAAATTCACATTCAACTTCAGTCGTAAGCCCCGTTCACTCAGTAGGACGGCGGCGAGGTTGTGTCGCTAATGCAGATGCAGGCAGATGTTGGTGCGTTTGTCTTCGTCGTGTGACAGGTGATTCTGACCGATGGTTGGAGCACGCTTCACGTCCTGCGAAAGGGTGGAAGGGGAACCGGTTCTGCAGCTCAGATTGACATGTTCATGTTCCGTGAGTGGCAGAGAATCACAGATGAAGAGGGGAGTGAAGGAGAAATCCCAGGGAAGGAACTAAACTGCCTTCTTGAGGTGCTGCAGTGATGATGAGGATCAAAGTATAGCCTCTGTGTGGGTGTGTGTGTGCGTGTGTGAGTGTGTGTGTGTGCGTGTGAAAGAGTGTGTGTGTGTGTGTGTGTGTGTGTGTGAGTGAGAGTATGTGTGTGTTTCACACATACACATACTGTCACATACCACTGATGCACTTTCCCCTATATTAGACTGTATACTGATCAGCCAAAACATTATGACCACTTGGGGCGAAGGTGGCTCAGTTGTTAGAGCGGTCGTCCTCTTATCTGAAGGTCGGTGGTTCAATCCCCGGCCACTGCTGTCCCCATGTAGAAGCGTCCTCGGTCAAGATACTGAACCACAAGGTGCTCCAAATGGCTGTTCCGTTGGTGTGTGATTGATGGCGTGAATGGTTACTGCTCCTGATGAGCGGGAGGCGCCTTGCACGGCCGCCTCTATCATCATCACTGTGGTCGAGCAGACGAGAAAAAGCGCTGTACAAGTGTAGTCCATTTACTTTCAGGTGCAATCAGAACCTTCTTTTGTTAGAATGGCAATTTTCTCACACTTCTTATGCGGTCCGGGTAGGTGTCAATGTCGGCTGGAATGGGCTCCAACCCCCGCGACGCTGAAAGGGATAAGCTGTTACGGATAATGAATGACTGACTGAATGAATGAATGAATGAATGAGCGACAGCAACGCCTACTGTTGTAAGAAGTGAGCCACGCGGGACGTGTGAAGAACTCCAAGGACATTTATGAAGCGAAGAGAAGAAATCCTCACACAGAAAGATTTCTGCCAACGGTTAACTTTTTTTCATTTTTGCGTTCATTCTTTTTTTTATACTTGAGAGACATTTGTGGTTTAGATAAGATACGATGAGATATTCGTTTCGGCCTACAATGGGAACATTTTGCAGTTCTCTCTGAAGCATGATGTTTTAGAAATACGTCTGCTTTTTGTTTTTGATCGGCACCTTTTCTGTTCGGACAAAACAGAAAATCCTAGTTTTTAATCATGATTTTTCTTTGCAAATCACTTTGTGGTTGTTTGTGAGTTGTGAACATTTGTAAATGGAATTTGACTTCATTGTTAAAGGGTTAAAAATGTCTAAAAACCAGGATGACCAGCTATACTTCTGTCGCACTGGTGACACCTGGCCTCACTATGGTGCAGGTGCAGAAAGGAACTTTCTTGATGCACCTGTAGCCACACCCAACAATGATGTCACAACCCCTGCAAAGATCAGCAAAATTAAAGCACCTGTTTTCATTCCCTCCATCCTAAAGTAGAGAAACTGTAGTCACCTAAAATGTCAAGACAGAATCCCAATGAGAGGAATTCAGACCAGTCGCTTTGTCTACATCCAGTTTATTGATTACCCTTCGTCAAGTGGAGGGAGCGCTGAGCAGCACCCTCCTGGATGAGTGCACCCTTTAAAACTAACTACACCCAGACTGAGACTCTCTCTGGGCAGTGATAGCATTCAGGGTCGGCCGGTAACACAGCTGCATGTTGACCTGCGCTCCAGAGCCGACTGACCGCTCTGACATCACGCTTTTGGTAAAGTCACAAAAACAATCTTTCACTGAAGCGTCAGTGTTTTCTCCCCACACAGCTCTCAGTGTGGATTTTGAGAGCCGTGTGTTCGGGCTCCTCACACTCATCCTTGCCAGCTACTCCGAAGCTGCTCACTTCAAGTCCTATTGAGAGAGGGAGCTGTGGAGAGATTGAAACCGCAGAGGAGCCTGACAGACCCGGTTATTCTGGGGTCAGCAGGCGGACCATCCGGGCGGGGGGCACACATCCTGAAAGATAGTCTGAGTGTAAATGTACCTCATTGTTTGGAAGTGGTGGGGGAGTAAAAAGATTGCTCAAAAGTGCGATGTGTCGCCTCGTGACAATCTGCCGCTAAATGAGTTTTGGATCTCAAAGTGAGGCGCTGCAGTGTTGGTAGAAATTTCTCTCCGGCACTGCTGAACGCGCTCAAAGTTTCCCGCAGTTCTTTTCTCAGCTTCGCCCTGCAGCCATTCCACCTAAACAAGAAGTGGCGCGCCGTTAACACTTCTTCTGTGGTATCCGTACGCCGCGTTCTCACCTTTAATTAAAATGCAATTAAAATGCAGCAGCAGCGGGAAATTAAAGGGCTGAAAAATGAAGTGTGTTGGAGAACCAAAACAAGAAGTTCCTACCACCAGCCCGAGAGGAAATACCTGAACTATGAGGATTCTGCAGCGTTTTAAAGGTCCGCCGTGTGAGATTCATTAAGGCGTATCTATTTGAATATATGGAATGTAATATTCGGAACTATATATATTTTTTTGCGTGTACTTTCAGCTGAAAGTAGAAACTTTTTTATTTTTAATGTTTGTTGTGAAAAAGTCCTTCATCATCCTCGTGGAGCGGGTCCATATGGAGGCTGCCAAATTCCTGCAGACGTCTGGAGAGAGATTTTTTGTTTTAAGTTACTGTGTATGACAAATAACAATAATAATAATAATAATAATAATAATATTTTACTTTATTTAGCACAATTCACACAGTACAACGTTGTGAATTTTATCTCGGCATTGAACCCATCCCTGAGGGAGGTCAGGTTCAGGTTTTCTTGCTCAAGGACCCACGGCGTGTTGGGTCAGGTGCTGGGCCCGAACCCTGGTATCCCGCTTTTGGACGGCCACTCTAACCCACTATTATCCAGAACAAGCAAAAGCAAGGGAGCGCCAAACCTCGCAAACACAGACTCCTGAAAAGTTTAGACGTAGTCTTAACATGGCTCGGCCTGCTGACGAGCTTCAGAGCGGCCCACCCCTGCCCAGTTCCAACCCCTTTCCCAAGATCGTGTCCTGAGAGCGAGTGTGCTCTGCCGAAAGAAGGTTCACACTCGGAGTTGCGGAAGCTTTTAGGTTCAGAGAAGACGCCCAATGTCAAAAATACATGCGTTGCTCAGAATGTTCTGTCACAATAACAGCAGCGCAGATGTATAAATTCAACTTAAACGTCACCGCAAAGTGCCCCCCCTAGTGTCACCTCCAATCTGTGCAGTCCCTTTACTGAACTTGGAGCACAGTTCGTGTTCCAGCTCCCGAAGCCCAGGCAGAAAAAGGAGTGGCCATTTCTTATTATTCCTAAACTCCTTCTTTCTGTCACTTAACTTCTGTCTTTTTTCTCTTTCTCCATTGTTTCATGAAGGCTACTCATCTCTCTCCTGTAGCTCCTGTTTCAGCTGGTCTGCACGGAGGAGATGTGCCAGTACAAATTTAAAAAAAAAATCTCATGTCCGTAACAAAGTGCAACGTACGATAAATATAAAGCCCTGAATGTCATTATATATGGTACAAATAAATATTGGAGCTATACCTGTAGCACAAGATAAGGGCCCAAATTGGGGACAGCAGCTACATTTACAAACAAACTGTGGCGCTGAAGATAAACAGACAGTATTAAACATATTGCGTTGCGCACAAGAAGAGGAGTATTGCGGCGTAGATAGAATGCAGGATGAATGAATGAACTGAATGATGCTACAGCACTTTTCCTATTTGTTGTATTTTCCACCATCGGGATCTCAAGTCTAAGCGTTTCCAGCCAGAAATGCCCCAGTCCTACACTCTGGATGGTTACCAGTTTATCACTGGGCCAACAATAGAGCTTTGCTGCATGTTTTATGGTTTCAGACTGTGGAGGGATGAGGGAGCATCAAAAAATGGGAACCTAATGTTGACACAGAGCAAGTATGCAAGCTGCAAAACAAAGAGGCCGAACCTCGGCGTTTCAGCCCAGTCTTTATCACTATACCACCCTGCAGCCCCTGGCCAGAACATCCCCCGATAATACTCATAAAATAGGATTAAACATGTTTCTAATACGTGTATTCTACTTAATGCAGCATATTTATGGATGTTTTTCCATCTCTGTAGGTTTGAGATCTAGTTAAGCAAAGCTTTACCAAATAACAAAGGTCTTTTCAGAATTAATGAAATGTTGTACAGAATGTTTTGTCTCCATTCTGTGCTGAGCTTCTGCTGGAAGGAGATGTTTTGGCAAATGTGGTGGAGAATACCGTCTCACTGAGTCAATTTAATTAAAAGAAAATCCAATAGTTTGGTCCCTTTGTTCAAGTTTTCATTCTCAAGTTATAATAATGTAATATTTTGAGTCATACCTTTGCCGGGAGCTAGATCGGCTTGTTCTAGCTGAGGTGTCTTTTTTTTTGGGGGGGGGAGAACTCTTTCAGCTTTTATTAAGTAGATAGAGAGCTCAGAATGATAGACGGAAATTGCATGTTTCTACTACTTTGACCTTTTTTGGTGCCTCCCAGCGATACCGTCCCCACAGAGTTCTGTAGGATCGTTCTAGTTTTATGGTTAGCGCCACATTGGGGACATAAAACCTTCATGAATTGTTGTCTTTGCAACTTACCACGATATCAGATATGTCCCCTTTTGAATTCTCCCAAATAGTTATTACGTCCATTAGAAAAGAAAGAGAAAAGAAAGGCTATACTGTCCAAGACATCAAGGGCATGTCCCAGAAATGTGATGTAGAAGCAATTCCCCTGATTGACCTCCTCAACTCAAGTGTGAAGTCATGTCCGAAGAACGATGATTGTCGCAGGAAGAGTTCCCCCTGGGCAGTCAAATACAAACTATTACAGTAAAATATGATCAATGCAAGAGCGATCTCCTCTGCTCTATTCATTTATACTAAATTTAAATCAGAGCGACTGATTAGGAGAGTGTTTTTCCTAAAAAGGTTCCCCCTAGTGAGTAAAATATGAACTATTAGGGTAAAACACAGGATTTGCAAGACAGATCTTCTCGAGTGGATTCATATGCACTAAATTTGGAATAAATCGGAACGACAGTTGAGAAATTATGGCTTTTTGGAGATTAAACTCCTCAGAATGTCGGAAATATTCAACCTATATTATCCCAAAATCAATCCAATTCTTCCTCGCACTGATGTCTATTGTAATATGGAATTAGGAAATGATCAATTAAATATTTTTACTCTTTTAGAGTAAAATACGATAAATGCAAGGTAGATCTACTTGAGTCGGTTCTAAACCCAAAATTTGGAATAAATCAGAATAACAGCTGAGAAGTTACGGCCGAAAACTTTTGGAGATAAAACTCATCCTTGTGTCGGACATATTCAGCCGACATTTCCCAAAATCAATCCAGTCCTTCATCGCACTAAGGTCTATGCGGGAATAACATTTGAAAATGATGCATTAAATTGTTTTTGAGTTATCGCGTTAACACGAAGGATCGGCGGCGGCGGAGGAGGCGTTAACGGTTCCATAATGTCTCCATAATGACTTTTCTGCGGTATAATGACAAATGGAAGGTGAAGGCTGTGACTCCCAGGCCATTTCAGCCAGTCTCTCCCAGTTAGCCAGAACTGAAAGGTCACCTCCTTTACAATTCTCCTCATGCAGATTCAACCCCGCTCCTCTTCAAGACTATGATAAGTGGGGGCTTAAGCTTTTCTTTCATCCCTTCCTTCCTTTCCACACAACTGGTGTAAACCAGCCTGTTTTTCCTCATCCTCCTTCTCTCCGAGTCCCCTCTGTTCTCAGCTCGGCTTCTCCTCCGGCGAGACTCACTTAGCAACCCTGTATAGTAAAAAGGCCTGCTAGGCCTCCAGCATAGCGGCGTGAGGAAGACGGATCTGAGTGGGCTCTTCTGGGAGAGCTGGCAAGCGATCTCCTCAAAGTCCTCGATCCGCCTTCAACATCATTCAAGCTCCAAGAAACTGTCCTCCAATTAGCAGCTAATATATTATGGATGAACTTCAAAGGCATCGTTAGAAGGAACCCCACGACCATGGCCTGCGTGGGCGTCTGTGGGTCCGGGTGCTGCCTCGACCATGCGTGTGCACCCGCGTCCAACGCATTCCGCGCTTTCATCGTTTTTGCATGCGTGCGGTTCCGAGCCGTTGGACAGCATCATCGGCATTAGTGTCTGGGTTCATTAAAAGAACGCCGCGCTCAAACCGAAGGCAAGAACAGAACAGTATTGGATTATCTCATGAAAAATATAAGGGCGAAGCAGCCTTATCTCCAGGGCCCTGTGCTCCGATGGTTGGTGTGCTGCTCCATCCCTTTGATGCCGTCCATTGATCTCCCCCCCGGCTCTAACGCGTTCCTCCGGGGGCCAAGGCCGCGCCAGCCCGAAAGGGTGATTAGCCTTATTAGTGTAAAGGAAGGGGAGTAAAGGGCTTTAGAGGTGGAGAGGGTGGAGGAGAGAGGAGGCGGGAAGGAGGCCTTTTTGGCCGTTGCGGTGGATGATGATGATCGAGCTCCAGCACATAAGTTTCTCTGCTTGTAATCAAAGCGAGGGAGGAAGAAGGGAGGGGGCCGGCTGCGGCACAGACAGCCCACTTTGTGACTGGGTTGGGTTAAAGTGCAGCACTGCAGTGCTTTGTTGATCCACAAGCTCCACTACTCTGATTTATGGTCTTTCTGGAAGGATGAGGCCAGCTTTAAAAATGCGGGATTGGTTCGGGCTTTCGAGGAAGGGGTCGAAAGGATTTGGCTTCATTTATTCTGAACTGAACAATGATAAACACGGGGGCAGAGTGGGTTTTTGGCTTAGCCGCCAGCTGGTGTTTTTTCCGAGAGCAGACATCGCTTCATATTAAGAGACGGGTCAGCGGAAGGAAAGCAAATTAACGACAGCAGAACTCCGTGGGTTTTTTTTTCTAGTGGACCTGTGAAGATGTCAGTGTTACATTAGCAGTGCTGAGTTCTGCTAAGGCAGGCGTGAAAGTCCGGATGCAACGAAGAGTTATTCATCACAGAGATACGTTGTTGAATAAAACAGCAGCTGGATCCTTATTATCAGGAGACATCTGCGTCACAAACGTCCTCAAAGCCACGATGGAAAGAAATGGTGGGGGAAGAAATCCCAGACTCCACCTGTTCATCCAGATCCATTCCAGAGTTTAATGGGTTTTTTCTTCCAACCCGCCAAAGGATTCTACCAAGATTCTTCAAAATTTGTCTGATAGTTAATGCATAGTCGATAAAAATGCTGGGGGGAAAAACCATATCAGGCAATGTAATAGAAAGTGAAACCAACTTCCCGACTCCACCCGTTCATCCGGTTGCACTCCAAATTTTAAAAAAAAGTTCTAGATTATGAGGTCATCCTGGTCAGAACCACCTCAGCGTTTTTCCGTTTAAAGGAGCAGTGGCTTCACTTTGAGTTTTTTTTCCCAGCATCCTCTTCTTCTCTCCAAGACTCTCTAAGGTTTGTTTTCAAGATCTCGTTCTAGCGGACACCACCCAGAACTCAGGAGAAACTGACTCCACCTCTCCTGACTCCGCCCTTTTATCTGACTCTGCTCTAAACGCCACCAAATGCCATGAAAATCCATCCAATTTATATATTTTGGTATAATCCACAAACATTAAACGGGAGCTTAGTTCCCTCTCGGCTAGAACAAAGCAGACCACTCCTTCCGTATAACTTTCCCATAATTCACTGCACAAGCACATAGACAATGAACGTGATTTACTGCCGTGCATTACGCCGACAATCCAGGCGGAGCAGCAGGTCTTAGAGAATCCCATTAAAGCCTTTGGTTACAGTGAGAGAGCGGTTCAATATCCCTGCTTCCCACATGCTGCACTCACACGCAGGGACGCTACATCAGCCGCCGCGCATTCGCCTCGCCGCGGAGGCGGTGGCTGAAGGAGGAAGGTCATGGTGCAGGGGAGTAGCAGGGGCTTTATGGGAAGAGGAGGTTGTTGGTGGTGAGGGTAAACAGTCTGGAGGGGGGTGAGAGGCTAATGAAGATGACACCAACCACTGAGGAGTCACATTGTCCTCTACTCCCGTCTTCTGTCTCCCTGCTCTTCCTTGCCATGTCTTTTTGGCAGCTGCTCGGGGCTCCGACGCCTGTGTGCATGTCGCGTCCCACGAGCAGACAAGACCCCGCCTCTGTGCCAAAAGAGAGGGCGCATCAAGCAACAGAGGGACAGAACTCATGTCTGGAAGAGTGAAGTAACTTGTCACTCATATCTTCAGTTTCAAAGTCAACCTCGATCAGCCGCACAGAGCAGCTCAGGACAGAGCAGCTCAGGACAGAGCAGCTCAGGACAGAGCAGCTCAGGACAGAGCAGCTACCTCTTCCAGCCGTCAGATCAATTGTGATGTTGTGAATATCGTACATGTGTTATAAAACATACATAATTAAGAAAATCATATTTCATTTCTGTACACACGCATACAAATACATTCCGTATTCCAGGTTAAGGCTCTTTGGTTATTACATAGTAGTTACATAGTCGTAACCCCCCTACAGTTCAACGTGCGTATCTCATAATTGGTTTCGGAAATATTTAGATTTCGACCCATATTTTACTCGTATTCTAGCCCCGCCCTGTTTGAACAAATATGTGAAATAAATATTTATTTTCCAGTGCACCTTGAACTCATTCAAGACTGTTGCAATATTTTCAGAAGCACCATCAGGTTCCTTTTTAAACTCAGGTTTTTAACTTATTTCTTTGCCTTGCACTGTTATTTTTAATCAATTTTCATTATTGTCTTGTTTGAAGGGAGACAGGCGTAAAAAAAAGATTGCAATCTCGATTCAGACGTATGTACCGTCTCATTTCTGAACTACAACACTTATGCAGCATTTTAATTAGATCCCCGACAAAGTCAGGGATATTACAGAATCGTCGGTCGCCGCAGAATCCTCCGTAATAACGCAGTAACTCAAAACCTATTACATGGATAGTGTTAAAATGTTGGTACCCTTTTCCATTGTTTCATGAAGGATACTCATCTCTCTCCCTTGTAGCTGAGCATAATAGAGCTGCCAGGAGTTAACCCTGTAGTGCCCGCAAACATCTATCTGAGTAAACTGAAGGTTGGGATCATGGAGATTTGACAACAAGCAAAAAAAAGGTGAGTTTCATTTTAGCCAGAATTACCCGGCGCTACTTCACAGACAAACGTAATAGTAGATGTGACCTAGAATTTTTTAGAAATGCATCCAACTCCGTACAAAAACGAACTCTCTCAGCACTCAGACTCTCAGTCAGTCCTCCTTGAAATGCACTCTGGATAGTATTTGAGCAGAAAGCCCCTCACACTCACTGACTCTGGGACTCACTATAATACGGCTGCATTTTGCAGACAGAGCATCTTGTAATCTGGTGGGTTTTTGGTTAAATGCGGCGTGATGACTACTTTTTCCAAAATGTCTAGGAAAACAAATGATATTCTGGCCAGCAGGTTGTGATGAACCCACTTCTGAGTGTTTTTTACGCGCCCCTGTTCAAAGCCGCCGCTTGGCTCCGTTTCAGTTTCTGTGTCAACATTGATCTCCAAAAGCTGACGCTCACAGATGATGACACAGAATAAACAAGTCCTCTCTCAGTTGTTGTCACACACACACACACACACACACACACACACACACACTTACACACACATTGCTATCACCAATAGACCACGAAGAGAGACTTTTGTTTTAATGAACCCGGTAAACACTGCCAGAACAACATTCCGTCTCTGCTGGGGACCTTTTTCTTTTTCCAGCAGCCCGTCAGGTTCTCGCCGTATCACACCTCAATAATCTCAGGTCAATTGCTTTGACCACAGCACCTGCTGGCTGCGAGATTGCCCGCTATCATTTTAACGGATCGCTACTCTAGATACACTTTAATTATGTCTGGCTCCTGACACACTGCACACGACGTCGGGCTTTTCAAACAGTGCTGTGAAAAACAATTTGACCCCCTCCTGGGGTTTTTTTTTTTCTTCCACATTTGTGTGTATTTCATTCCTAAACAGTGACGGATTCCAAAAAACCGAACGGCGTTAATCTCTGGTTGCAGCTGGACTAGACGCTCCCTTACCTGATTAATACCAGCCCTGTCAATCACATCCAGGCCTGTCAATCACGCCATCGCTTTAAAACAGAGACCATTTCCGTGAAACAGGAAGTTGTCTCATGGGTTTCACTCAGTGGCACAGTATGCCACAATTAAGACAAATACTTTAGGAGGTGAGGAAGAATGTGATTTCAAAGCTGTTTCTGAGGCTCTGGGAACAATAGTGAACCTTCACAGAAGTACCAGAATCCATCCAGAACCCGGCTGAGGCTTATTCAGGAGGTCAAAAAAGAGCCAAAGAAAACATCCCAGGTACTACAGATCTCTTTCATCTCAAAGGTCACGGCCCAACAGTTCCAAAGACTCCATGGAGAGCGGTGAGGTTAAAAACGCTGCTAACTTTTGCCCCAATAGACGTAAATCTATGAAATGTGTGGAGAGCTGAACTGTCAGAGAGGCAGGGTGTTCTTACATCTGGAGTAAATCAAACACAGCTTTCCACTAAAAGAAAACTACACCTACGTCTGAGATTGGAGGCGGCCCACGACCAGGATGACGTTCTATGATGGAGGGAAACGTTTTTTTTTAAGATCTGCACCAAGATTCAGAAGGGGAATGGAAGGTCATCGCTACGTGAGTCGAAGCTCGGGTGCAACCATGATCCCAAGAGGAAGAGGGAGTCCACCTCTGAATGCATCAAAAAGGAATTCCATTCAAGTTCAATTAAAGTCTGGATCTGAACCCCATTCAGATACTGTGGTGGGACGGTAAAAATGTAATTTCCTGCTCACAAACACTCCAATCTGGCGGCACTAAAGCAGGTCTGGATAGAAGAGTGGTCTGAAGTTCCACCACAGTGAAGTCAGAGACTGATCTCCAGTCAGCAGATGCACTAGTTGGAGTTTTTGCCACTAATGGTGGCAGAACTAGTTGTGCTTTTTGATCCAGGTATTTAGTGTTCACTCAGGTTGCCGTTGTTATATCTGTCTTTGAGCAGAATTATGGAATAACTACGGTATAGATTTGCTTATAATTTTACCCAGAGGTAGGTTTTGGCAGTATCGTAGAGTTGATTGAATTTGATGGCGTTAATATATAGAGGCAATAAGCTTTTTGAAGTAGTGACGTCACAATGTGGCTATTGCTGCCTTTTTATACCTCTTGATTCATTCGATGTTTCTTTGGGGGTGGAGCTTGGGCCCAGTTTCAAGATTTCCTTTGACTCCTTTGATACTTCTTTGTTCTGAAGGCTCAGTGGGCTGAACAGAGACGCTGAAGTGGACGGCGCAGGTGAAGAGCGAGTACAGAGTATTCGATTGATACTCAGAGAATTTGGTGGTGTTTTCGGTAGATTTAGAGGCTGGCAATAGAGAATAAAGCAGAAATCTGGATGTGTTTCTCCTGAAACATAGGATACTGTTGTGCCTTTTTGAACCTTACTGTAGTTAAGGTGCTTCATAAATAGGAAAAATAACGGAATCTCTTCTTTTACCTCGGTTGCCCTACCGACAGCACAGACAGTAAATAATTGCTAAAGCGTGACATTTTGTTTCCTCGCTCGCAGTTATTCTCTCAGAGAGAAGCCAGACGTCTGCTGTGACAAAATGACATGTTGTGTCATGGCCCTGTAGCAGGCCACGAATTACACACACACACACACACACACACACACAGACACACACACACACACAAGCCACAGGTCCAAACCGCACACACACATTACATGCATGTGTAGTGAAGAAGTACACACCCATACTCAAAGCTCACCCCAGCATCACCACCAGCTTCCAGAACCACACATCTACCAGTGTCAGTGACACACATCAGGCAAGTGTGGCCGCCCCATCTGTCAGACAGCATCAGCTCCACAGTGGGAAGAAAACACTTTTGCTGGTCTTCTACTCCGAACACAACCATTCTGGTACTCCCTCCTCCTCCTCCTCCCCCTCATCCTCCTTGACTCTGCAAGAGTTCCTGGGAGAGGCTCTAAGTCCAACAAAGCACCCCGACTCTCTGCTGGAGCATTGACCCGTTTGCTTTTATTGTTAGCATACGCTAACGCAAATTAAAGTACCGATAATCAGCTGTATTTATAAGCCTGACAAAAACGCACAAGTTTTTTTTTTTTACTGAATCTCGTTTTCTTTATCTACTTCCTGCTTGCATTCCACCTTTATAAGGAGGTTTATGGCGGGTATTACGGCCGGCTTCGCCATCGATGGCGAAGCCGGCCGTAAAAAGACGTGACGTCTAATGAATCCTGAAGCCGTTTACATCCCGTCAGGGGGGAGAAGGCATCGAGCAGAGCAGAGGAGCTGCGAGGTGTCTCGGAGGAAATTTAGCGTCATAACATCGAGGACAAACACGGAGCGGGAGAGCGAGATGTCTTGATAACAGAAATCCTGCCGCTCCACCCGGAACAATGCCCGGAGAAAAAAAACCTGCTATCACAGCGCAGAGGCTCCATTATCTCCATGTCAGACAGAGTTTGCATATTAGTTGAATAATGAGCGAGCGACGCCAGCGTCGGCTTTTTTTTCGCGCGGCGAGGAAGAGTTGACATAAGGGAGCCGTCTGTGTTGTGGCGATACGCTCTCGTATCACATTCCGCCGGCGCGAAGCGGCCGTCGTCCAAGGCAGATCAGGAAGACTAATTCAAAAGGCTTATGCACGCTTAACAGCACTCTGCTTGGTTTTAGCGGTTTATTTACACACTGTGTGCTGTGTGCATGAAATACTGCCTTTCTGCTTTCGGGAGTCGACCTTCAGACAGGAAGTGGGGGCTCTGTTTTACCAAATTGTTTTTCGTAAGCATTTGAAATAAGCTTTCAGGACATTTATTACAACAGTTATTAGCCTGGAAAAGGACTTTCACATTTTAAATTGATGCACTTTGGGGTATTTATCCACAGCGGTGGGCGAGCGGCAAAGTCAAGTGTTCTGCTAAAGGACACTTGTACTGAAGAGTTTCCACAGAGGCGTGTCTAAATTATGACTGTTTTTATTAACCGGTCCCAGCAGAACTTCAATGATACCTCATCATATGTTCATGTGGAGTCAAAAAAAAGACTATATGTGAAAACTATACGAGGAAACAATCAGCCTCTTATGGCTTAATCGCAAAACTGCCTCTTCGCAAGTTTGTCAAGATGCACATCAAACCTATCTCTGACCTTTGACCTTGGTTGACCACAGGGAGGCACTAACTCACATTCTGGATGACTTTCCATTATGAGGGTTGGAAAGTTTATCTGTTAAGTGATTAAGTACAAGTGTAGTCCAAATTAATTAGACTTGTATAATTGTCAGTATAACTCAAGTATTCCTAAGTACAATTGTGTTATCTATACATCCATCCATCTATCCATCCATCCATCTATCATCCATCCATCAGTTTGTCCGTCCATCCATCCATCCAACCATCCATCCATCCATCATTACATACATCCGTTTGTCTGTCCATCCATCTATCCATCCATCTATCCATCCATCTATCCATCCATCCATCGATCCATCCATCATTACATCCATCCATCTGTCCGTCCATCCATCCATCCATCATTCCATCGTCTGTTTGTCCATCCATCCGTCTGTTTGTCCGTTCATCCATCATCATTCCATCGATCTGTCCGTCCATCCATCCATCTATCATCCATCCATCCATCCATCTATCCATCCATCCATCCAAAACTTCCATCCGTCAATCCGTCCTTCCATCCATCCATCCATCATTCCGTCTGTCCGCCCGTCCCTCCATCCATCCATCCATCCATCCATCCATCATTCCATCCGTCCGTCCTTCCATCCATCCATCATCCAACATTCCATCCTTCTGTCCATCCATCCATCCGTCCGTCCTTCCATCCATCCATCATCCAACATTCCATCCGTCTGTCTGTCCGTCCATCCATCCGTCCGTTCTTCCATCCATCCATCCATCCATCATTCCATCCGTCCGTCCATCCATCCATCCATCACCCAACATTCCATCCGTCTGTCCGTCCATCCATCCATCCGTCCCTCCATCCATCCATCCATCCATCATTCCATCCGTCCGTCCGTCCGTCCTTCCATCCATCCATCATCCAACATTCCATCCATCCGTCTGTCCGTCCATCCGTCCATCCTTCCATCCATCCATCCATCCATCATTCCATCCGTCCGTCCATCCATCAATCCATCACCCGACATTCCATCCGTCTGTCCGTCCATCCATCCATCCATCCATCCATCCGTCCGTCCGTCCATCCATCCATCCATCCATCCTACCAGTACCCTTAAGGAGCTGAAATCAAGGTTTGTTTCGGTGAACCGGTTTTCTTCTCCTCGCTGAAAATACCAATATCGATGCTGATCTAGATCGTCACATTTCTTCCTCCTGACGGCCCGACCTTGAGTATTTTGGGCTCGCCCGGTCTTCACGGTGAGCATGATAGATTCTGAAGGTGCGAATTGAACTTCTAAAGTGATGCTAAACCAGGAAGTGATAAATGAGCCTGTGATGCAGGCAACACCTCAGGGACAATCAGTTCTATAATTGCAGACGGGAAGAGCTGTGCTAGCACGCCAGAACCAGAGCGGCGCTGATTGCACAGAACCCGGCTTGACACAGCAATCACAGCCTTAGTGTATTATGACTAATAATAAACAGCGAGACTCTTAACGGTCCTGTTAGTCGTGGCAAAAGAACCCAAATTAATCTACAAAGCAAGACAAGGACCCTTCATCCATTCACAGTCTCCCAACCGCACTAAATACCATAATTAACTTAGTAGAAAGTAACATTACTGCTGCTAGCTTCCACTGAGAATTCAGCAGAAAGTTCTGTATTTCAACAGACTTTCAATTAGGGCTGGTTCAGACTTAACTTTATTCATAGAAGACTTTTTATATGCAAACTATGCCGGCCAAAGTACAGATAAAAGATGAAACAGTAATAAACCAGCTCCAAATGAGATGGAACTAAGAACAGATAAAACAGTAATAATGAAACAGTAAAGTTACATTAAAAGTATTAGAACGGTAGAAGAAAGAAATCATAAAAACTTTGTCAAGGCGTAAGAGATGAAAACAAGTCAATCATTTAAGAGAGAGGAACAGAAAAACGGTCAATATCAGCGAAAACAATGAAACAAGCGCCAGAAAAAAAGCTGTTAAAACCAAATAAACAACAGAAAAATCTGAATTCTTAGACTTATAAAAGGAAATAACGGCGGAGAAACTGTGTTTTGTTTTTATAGTGAAATATGAGCCATTACAGTTAAATATGAAAAAGTGAAAACTCCTTGAGGCGGTTTATAAACACTAAGGAAGTTATGTCAGCTTCTTATAAAGAGGCCCCCTAGTGAGTGAAAACATGAAGTATTAGTGTAAAACATGATATATACAAGAGAGATCTCCTGCTGTCCATACATGTGTCAGTTAAGAAAGTGTCCAAAAAACAGTGTTTTTCAAAGTAAATAGCTTCTCCTAGAGTATAAAATAGGCAGATGGAGAGTAAAATATAAAATATATATTCATGTGCACCAAATTTTGACTACTTGCGGAATGTTAGCCTAAAAACTGTGACGTTGGAGATAAATATCCCCCTAGTGGTGGAAACACGCAATGATCTTTTTGAGCGGGGGTCTATTAACCCTTTAATGTCCTGCTCAACTTTTTGTTTGAGCATATTTTGAGTGTCTATTTCATATTTAAAAGATTTCAATCAGCCTGTTTGTAATCTGACCCAGTGGTAGCATGTATATGCTAACGAGTAAGGGGCCGAGGATGGAACCCTGGGGGACACCACAGGTGAAAACTTAGAAAGTCCTATTTGATAAGTAGGATTTTTTTTTTTTTTTTACATAATAAAGCTTGTGAAGGCAGAATTATTCAACTTGATAACTTGATACAACCCAGAATAAGGGTCAAAAAGTTTTCTTAAAAGAAATTCCTCACTTAAAGGTTGAATTTATTTCATTCAAACTGACAATTTGACCTGAAATAAAACATTAACTTGACCCAATGATTTGTGTTAAAAGTGACAAATTCCCCCAATTAAATATGTAAATAAATACGTTTTCCATGATTTCTTTCTTTTATGACAACATTAATTATAAATTAAATTTGAAAATGATCTTTGGAATAGTTTTTGAGTTATCGCGTTTACGGCGATGGTGATATTTTTCGGGGATGTTATAATAAAGGGGTGGAGAAGAGAAGCTGGCGGACGTTCTGAAGCTTCATATGATGACATCATTATTATCATTATTCCACTATGAGGTTTGTCGTGTAGCTGATGGCGATGCGGCGTCACGTGAGAAACATCATCATCATCAAGACCCCCATTTCTCAAACCCGTCCTTCACATCTGATTATAATGTTTAATCCGGTCCGTGTGATTTGTCCCCCTGCTGTTATTTCAGTCGTTTATATTTAGATGCTATCGGAGTCTGATTCCTGTTTTAACATGTTCCCTCTGTACCTGCGAAGCAGCTTTGAGTACTCGTAAAAAGCGTTCTATAAATATAATGGATTTTTCGTTTCCTCCACCCCATTTGAAGACATCCTGCCAACAATGACATATCTGTGACAAAGCCAATCCGTCGTCTGTAATTTTACGACTCTATTGAGCTTATTACTCACTTCCACTCTGAGCGGAGAGAAGAACTGTCAGTTTCAGCTCCATACTTCACCTCCGTTTGTTTACGAGGCTCATTACTGGAAGGTAACTCGGCTGAATTTATGTGAATTATTAACACTGGATTCTCTCTCTTCTCTTTTCCAGCCGACAGGCTGTTAATCCAAACTCCCTGCAAAACCGGGTGTTTTACAGGAGGAACAAATTCTCTCACTGAGACGACTCTTTCCTAATTTGATACCACAGTTAAGCACACAATCATTAGCCATAACATTATGACTACTGACGGGAGTCACCAGAATGACATTCTCCTCGTCCCAATTCTCGCAGTACGCCCTAAGGAATTGGGGCAGGTCATGTACCTACATCACTTGATGGACTTGTGGGAAGGGTGCGTTATGGGCTCCTGAGGGCGCTACTGAGCAGAAATGGTATTTGAAGACCAAAATAGAGAATTGAGACGCGCTATGGTCTTGTACGCCTTAGCGAGAGCGCACAATGAAGGGGCACAAGTCCATCGATTGTCTCATTACAAAGGCCCCTGTCGGTCACCTGTCAATCAACTGGCAGTGGGTGAGGCATATTATGGTCCTGAAACTGATGTTGAGACTTTGTTAACTTCCAAGGGGCCAAGGACCCCATGGGGTCCTTGGCCCCTTGGAAGTTAACAAACTTCCAAGGGGTCAACCCCCAATGGTCTTTGATGGGTGTGGTTGTCCAAGCAGTGGGGAACTTTTCATGACCAACCACCTTCCAGACAGAGATATAGTGGAGGGAAACGCGTCTTTCCTCTTGTATTTGTACGTTGTGCTCAACCAGGAGATGTAAAGAGAGAGAGATGGTGGCATTAACAAAAAACAACCCGTGCAGGTGGACAGATCTCAGTTTCACCGACGTTTGAGGTCCTTATTCCAACTTCTGCTAACGTTCCCGCTATAAAGCCTTCTCATAGTGTTGAGCGTGAAGATCCGGTACATCTCATCTGAGCGAGCAGTTTGGGTTGGATACGTCACATGAGGTCACATGTTCCAGTCCAATGAAGTGTGAAGTGGCTTGAGAGCCATGTTAGTCCACATTCCCCGTGAGGTCGTCTGTTTTGTGTTCATACACAGCGACTTATAAACCTGCTGGTCCCAGCAAAAAAAAAAAAGAAAAAAAGAAATCCTGACAGCGATCTCCGCCTGAGCCGCGGTCCCTCCTCTGCGACCCTCGCTGTCCTCCACTTTCCAATTCCTGTGAAACCGGGAGAAGCTGAGCTACAGCTGTGCCGGACGGATTGAAAGAGAGGGTGGTAAATAAAAGGGTCGAGGAGAGAGTGGCTGGGGGAAGGGGGAGGGGGGGCCGAGATGATTTGGCAACGCCGGCATTGAGCCGCCGCGCTCTGATCCCCCGCGCTCTAATTCTTCCCGTGACAGGGAGCACCCGACCCCGGTCTTCTGGCCGTTATGCATGGGCGAGCTCTATTGCATTATGTTTTTATGCTAACACACTTAGCCGGCCCGTAGCGTGCACAGCCCCCCTCCACCAACGCCGTGAATAATTCAAGGCCGGGGCATTAGGCTTGGAATAGAGGACTTTAATCAAAGGCTACAGCTTTCAGCGCCGCTCAGCGCCGCCCCGTTTGGAGTCGCAACCTCCAACTTGGCAGTGCACAGATTTTGAATATGGGGAAGTTGAATTATCGGGGCAGAGTGTGGAGAAGCGGGCGACCTCCGGGAGAATATCAGGATTGTAATACATTTCGGACAAATCAGGAATTCCGAATCAGGAGAAAGTAAATGTACAAAAGGTTTTTTTTTAATGCTTCCTTTTCACTTCCTGCCCCCAGTTCTGACCTCATGACCCTCATCCATCCCTCCCCCACTCACACTTGATAGAGGGTCCTCCTCCTTTTTTCTCCATCTCCAACATCCTTCTACCAATAGATCCATTATCCCTCCTCTTCACGTCCCTCTCCCCCTCATCTACTATGTCATGTTTTGCTCGGGGGGAACAAATACTTATTTAATTTGATCAAATGCAAATAAATTTTTAACTTTATATGATGTTTTTTTCCTGGACTTTTCTTTGTTGATGTTCTGTCTTCAAATAGAAGTACCCTAAACATTAGAGAGAGAGAGATTAGCTTTGGAACCCTTCCCAGACTGATTTATTTAAGTCGCCTTCTTCCTCACCTCGTCTTGAATTTCTGTTGATTTTCACACAGTGTTCTACTGGTGAGTTCTACGAGCCGACTTTCTGTTTTTGGAAACTGGTAGTGATCGGATCCAGGTGGGTCCGGTTCTGATGAAGGCAGAACTGGAGTTGGAATTCATTTGGATTTTATTCAAGATGTTGTTGTTTTATTAAATTAAGTCATTTAAAAGTGGCATTTTGTGTTTGCCTTTATTTTATATTAAATTCTGTCTGATGATCAAACACAGTTAAGGATGAGAAGAACAAAAACACCCAAGAAATCAGACTCAGGTCCAGTACTTGTCCACAGCATCAGGTCTCACCCTCTATTCTTCTATCCCTCTTCCTCTCCACATCCATCTCTCTCTCAACTCCCTCTCCCTCCATCTCCTTCTCCCTCTCCCTCTCTCTCCATCTCCCTGTCCATGACCTTCTCTCTCCATCTCCTTCTCCATCTCCCTCTCTCTCATCTCCCTTTCAATCTCCCTCTCCATCCATCTCTTTCTCCATCTCACTCTCTCTCCATCTCCCTCTCCCTCTCACTCCCTTCCCCCACTCCCTCTACATCTCCATCTCACTCTCTGTCTCTCTCTCCATCTCCATGTTCCTCTTCCTCACCACCTCCATCTCCCTTTCAATCTCTCCATCTCTGTCTCCATCTCCCTTTCCCTCCCCCTCTCCCTCTCTTTTCTATCTCCATCTCAATCTCTTTCTCCATCTCCATCTCCACCTCCCTTCCCCTCGCCCTCTACATCTCTATCTCACTCTCTCTATCTCTCTCCATCTCTATCGCCATGTCCCTCTCCCTCACCATCTCCCTCTCTCCCTCTCCATCTCTGTCTCCATCTCCCTTTCCCTCCCCCTTTCCCTCTCTTTTCTATCTCGAACTCAATCTCTCTCTCCATCTCCATCTCCCACTCCCTCTTCATCCATCTGTTTTCATCATTTCATTCTCTTCTCTGATTCTCCCTCTCACTGTCCGTGTCTTTCATTCCCATATTCCTTTAGCCTCTCTCTCTCTCTCTCTCTCTCTCTCTCTTGCTTTCTCTCTCTCTCCTTCTCTCCAATAAAATGCATCCATGCTTCCCTCAGGGTCTAATCCTGTTGGAAACGTTTTCGGGGAAAGCGGATTATCTGTCGGAGCGGCATGATTTTTTTTTTTGGGGAGAAAGTTCCCTCACACTTGATTAAATTAATAATTGTCCTCCAAAACCCCTTAAGGTCTTTCCTGGTGGATATCGCCGGAGATCCATGCTCGTCCTGAAACAGCACATTTCAGCGCTAATTGATTCGGGGTGGTGTTCCCGGGCTTTGTGGCGGAGGGATGAGCGCCGCCGTTGAGCCACGGAGAATGAGTGGGTGAGTGGGTGGCAGAGCCGTCTGGAGACTATCGGCGAAGCTTCTGTCGGCGCCGTGGCCATTTTTCTTTAATCTGCCTCTTTGCGGTTGGATGCAAAAATCTTTGACGGCTAGATTTACCCCCACTTTTTTTTAATTCGGCCTTGGATTGAAGGTGCTTTTGTTGGAGCGAGGCAGAGAGCCCCGCTGATGTGGTCCATGCTTTCATAATTCATGTGGAGGTGTCAGAGGGTGACATGAGGGGATGTGTTACGGAAAATATTAGGGAGAGGGATTTCGCACTGCAAAAACCTCAAAGTGTCGCCAAGTCTATTTTTCTTATTTCTATCTTAACCCACCTGGTAACAGATACAATCACTCAACAAGTGGAACATCAACGAGATACTTCAGTTTACAAAATGTTTCTTGTTGACCATTTAATGTCCTCACCAAGAAAAATAAATATTTCAGATAAATTATTTATTTGCATATTTTATTTCTTTTGGGGGGCATTTATTTATTTAATATCTCTGAGACTAAAAATGTATCATAAAATGACAAATCGATTGGTCTGGCATGTTTTCAAACTGTAAATATGACTTATTTCTCGTAAAATACTACATTTTAATTAGATTAACTCGACCTTTTGGTAAAATCTTTTGACCTTTTGTTCAACTTTTCTTTTTTTTTTTGGTTTTATGAAGTTACAAAATTTGGTTTAGTAAGGCCTCAAATGCTTTAAATAAACCAAATCAAATCTGGCTTATTGAATAGAACTTAATATTAAGTTCTATTCAGTAAGTGGCTATTGGGCCAGGGTTAATGCCACCTCCTCGATGGCCCCTGTGACCTGTGGGGTCCACCAGGGCTCCATCCTTGGCCCCTTGCTCGTTAGCATATGCATGCTAACACTGGTTCACATTATAAACAGGTTCAGTTAAGTGACACATTTTTCAAGAAGGTTGTTTGTTTTTCATCTAAATATCTCATTTTCTTTTTTGCAAATCTTACCAAGCCCATTTTTTTCCTGTTGTTTTTGCAGATTCTGCCTCACTTTTGTTCATTATATTTGTTGTATTTATTGTTAAAGAAGGATTTTCTCGTCAGCGCTCGTGTTTTTGGCCAGCAGCAAATGGTCAGTTAGTTGTTCATAGCCCATGAAGAGCGGCGTGGTCAATGAAGCTTCACAGGTGAATAAGCTGCGACATAACCTTGAAACGACGATTAAGTTTCCGCTTCTGCACCGACGGACGCCCACCTCAGTCGCCCCGCCCTCCGGCGATCTCCCCCTCATCCTCTTTTCCCCCAACGCTGCATCAACCCAATGCAAGCGTTTTCGAAAAAGGGAAACCTTCCTCCTCACAGAAATAACCCCTCATTACACAAAAGCAAAAACCTCAAACGTTACCGTCCTCTAAGTGGTTTAATTGTGAAGGCAATGAAAAATTCCCTTTCAAAGGAAATAATTACAGCTGCTATTTGAGGGGGGGGGGCACAGCAGCGGTGTTTATGGAGGATAATTACAAAGCAGAGCAATTACTCGGCAGCAACAATTGGAAGCTGCAGCCCTCGTGAGAACGAGGATTAGAGCTGCGATCATCCTGGGGTGTCGGGCGTTCGTCTGGGTCTGATGTACTGGAAAGGTCGCCTGGAATAACGATTGAGGATCGTCTGTCTTCCTCCTGAGGGAGAGGAGCCGGATCACAGCTGCACCCACAAGTTGGCTTTGGAATTAATGACATTTGTGTATTTCTTATTCCCATCAATATGGAGACGAAGCGTCACTCATAACTCAGTAATTATTGTATCTCATTTTTTATTTATACAGCACCGTGAGAAAATGAATGCCGACGAAGCACTTCCACGAGAGAAGGAAGTCGGAAGGCGAGAAAAGCACCGCACGGGGAAAAAGAGTGAAAAAATGTGAAAAGAAGGTGACAGAGAGGAGGAAGGGAGGCAGAGGGGGAGGGACAGAGGAAGAAGAGAGAGATGTGAGAAAGTTACACACTTAACAGCCAATGAATATAAAAAGAGAAGACAATAATAAGTTCTAACAAGACGCCATCACATCCCAGAATTCATCTAAAGGGGGGGGGGGGCATGAAAGAGGATAAAAAACATCCAAAAAACAATGTAAGTGCTGAATTCACATCAAAAAATAAAAGACAAAAAGAATAAAACAACAAAAGAATAGAAGATAAAAGCAAGTTTGTTAAACCGTGTTTAAAGATTTGATTGACAGGCGTGAACCGAACCTCCTTGGGTGGAACGTCCCAAAGTCCAGGAGCTTGGACAATAAAAAAAAAAACGACTTTAGATCGGGGGCTGGGCTCTGGCAGGAGCAGAGGAGCTCCTCCTGAGGATCCAGGGTCGTGAGCTGGCTCAGATGAAGTCAGTCGTTCTGTTAAATAGCTTAGAGGCAGACGAGCGTTAGAAGTGAGGAGTGTAGAGTCGGTTCTAACGCGGACGGGGAGGCGACGTAAGGAAGGCAGGATGGGGGTCATCGGATGTCTTCTTTTAGATATTGCTAGAAGCCTAGTTGCTTTTCTGGTTTTACTCAAAAGTGTGAGATGTACACTGAAGAATAAATAACAACATTAACAAAATAACATTGGTTTATTCATATAATTGTTCATTTGTACCTGAGACGGATGGATGGATGGATGGATGGATGGATGGACGGATGGATGGATGGATGCTGGATGGATGATGGGTGGATGTATGTATGATGATGGATGATGGGTGGATGGATATATGTATGATGGATGGATGATGGATGGATGTATGTATGATGATGGATGATGGATGGATGATGGGTGGATGGATATATGTATGATGATGGATGGATGATGGATGTATGTATGTATGATGATGTATGTATGTATGTATGATGGATGGATGATGGATGGATGTATGTATGATGGATGGATGTATGATGGATGATGGATGGATGGATGTATGATGGATGGATGTATGATGGATGGATGTATGATGTATGATGGATGGATGGATGGATGATGGATGGATGTATGATGGATGGATGATGGATGGATGTATGTATGATGGATGGATGTATGATGGATGATGGATGGATGGATGTATGATGGATGGATGGATGATGGATGGATGGATGATGGATGGATGTATGATGGATGATGGATGATGGATGGATGTATGATGGATGTATGATGGATGGATGTATGATGGATGTATGACGGATGGCTGACGGATGGATGATGGATAGATAGATAGAAACTTTATTCATAAGGGAAATGTATATATATATACACATACTTATATACATACATAAATACACATACACATACATATATACACACATACACGTACATATATACATACATAAATACACATACACATACATACATACACACATACACGTACATATATACATACATAAATACACATACACACACACACATACACATACATACTGTACATATACATATAAATACCCACATACAAATACATCTATATAAATGTACACATCCATATACATACACATACATATATACATACACATAGATATTTACATACATAAATACACATACATACACATACATAAACATACTGTACATATACACATCCATACACATCCATATATATACATACATACATATACATACATACATAAACATACTGTACATGAACATATACATATACACATACATATACATCCTACATACATACACATCCATATATATACATACATACATACAAACACATATACATACATACATCCATATATATACATACATACACATACATACATACATAAACATACTGTACATGAACATATACATATATACATACATACATACATACACATACATACATAAACATACTGTACATGAACATATACACATACATATACATCCATATACATGTACACATCCATACACATACATATACATCCTACATACATACACATACATATATATACATACATACATACAAACACATATACATACATACATATATATATATATTTTTAAAAACATGGTTAGCGTACTAACCACTGGTGAGGATTGGGAAACAATCGACCTCTAGAAAAAACACTATTGCTCATTCTTAATATTTGCGTTTGCCGTAACGAGTCGACGAGGTTTTCACGCGTCTCTGAAAAACTTCCCCCCCGCCTCTCTGCGGAGATTCTTCAGGTTACGTCATGATCCACTCGCTCTGCAGACATCCAGCCTGAGACGCCGTTCAGGTTTGATATCCTCAGCTCTGGATTCCAGAGTCTGTCACTTACATAATTTGTCTGCAGGAAAAGCTGCCGGCCCCCCAGGCTCCACGCACACACCTGAGCTTCTGCGTCTTCTACAATCAGTGTGGCCGTTAACAGATTCCACCGTGAAACCGCGGAGAAGCGGTTCAGGCTGCAACGGATTTACATGCATTTTCAACTGGGCCATGTGCAAATGAGGGAGAGAGATAAACTAGAACCCAGAGTCTCACGCAGCCTCTGGTTAAGAGAGTTACGATACTTTCTACCTCTGCTGCCTCTTCTGCTCTATAAGAGGAGTTTGGGTCCATTTTTATGCATATGAACGGTAAAAACAACCATTTTTATTATCAATTCATCTTCAGTTGAGCTGGTTCCATCTGCTCTTCTTTTTATTTATCACTATATGGATTAAGTCCTGCACTGGATTTGTTTATTATGCATTAACTACTATACAGATTTCTATAAATTTGGGAACATGAAATAAAACTGGCAGGTACCTGATAAATATAGTTCCACATGGATTGATCCGGGATGTTTTTACGCCTTCTTTAACTTCTCCTTCTCATCGGTTGTTTTAAGTGAAGCCTCGCCTGGATTAAATACCCATAAGAAATGAAGAATATCTACACAAATATCAGGTGTTAAATAGCTGTAGTAGGTGTTAAATAGCTGTTAATCTGGGATTTAATCTGGGATTAAACACAAATGACACCAATATTTTCTAGCCCGCTTGACTTTTTTTTTCTCCGTTAGATAAAAAAAAAAGGCTAAAACATCGTCATATTATAGTAAAACCTTGAAGAAAAAAAAACAAAAAAAAACTACTTCATCCAATTGATAGAAGTACCACGAAGTATTCTGAAGGAGAAGGAGAATGTCAGGTCATCAGTCTACCAATCTGAATGGCTCAGAAGGAATGAAAACCCTCCGAAAAGACGTCCGGAAAGCGGTTCTGCAAAGAAGATCGGGCCGAAATTCATTATTCAGTGTTCAGTATTTGTATTCTGAAGACTTTGGTTGTTTTATGTGGAATTTTGTTTGACGACCCCAAACAAAGCAGAATGAGAGACTAACAAAAAGAAGAAGAAAATTCGGGAGGGAGTCCAGAACTTTTTCACATCACTAACGGCTCTTTCAGATTCTGCCGGAATGGTTTGTTTGACTGATCCTCTCACACGGCCCACAAATATCCGTCTGAGCCTGTTGGAACACGATTGTTTGCACCTGAGTTTTTCCGTCCTCCAGAGCCTCGTTTTGTCAACAGCCCATGTGAGATTAGTTACAGGCCAGAGCCCACACCTGAGCCAGGTTGTCACGGGGTCATCATGGGGGACCGCCGCCCTCCCCTTGTTACCAATAACAGACTCTACTCTCTCGCCTCTCTTCACGTGTTCAAGTTCCATATTTATCCACATTGGGCAGAACCGTTTCTGTCCAAGATTCTACGGTGGCCTTCAGCTGTCAGGAAAGGTTTGAAAGACTCCTGTCTGTCAAACTTTCTGTCTGTTAGCAAGATTACAGAAAAACCACAGCACGGATTTGCATGAAATTTTACTCAAAGGTTGATTTTGACGTATCCTACACATGATTACATTTTGGTGACGTTACGTCTTTCGTAGCATTTAAAATAGAACTTAAAAATATTAATAATAAGCCGTTTGGAGTAGTGATGTCACAGTGCGGCGAGGTGCTCTCTTGAAACTGTATCAGGCATTATGGATGCCTTTGATTGCTTCGATGGGGACTTAGTGGGCTGAACAGAGACGCTGAAGTGGAAGTACATGAGATGAGGGGCTATAGAGTTATTAAGTGAGATATTCAGAGAGTTTGTTGGAGTTGTCAGTAGATTTACAGACTGGCAAGAACTCTTTTATGGACAGTAATTGAGAAATCTGTACGCATTTTTCCTAAACCTTGAGTACGTTTGTGTTCCTTTGATGTTTTGTACTGGAGAACAACAGGGAAATTATTCAATAATGTCCGTTTAAGAGAATTTCCAGCTCAACTGGGATGGAGGGGTGGTGGTAGAGGTATTCATTTAACAACTTAGACTGATTCTCACCATCGACGAAAGTCAGCAAGAAAACCCGAACAGCTGCCGGCGCTGGACTGATCGCTTACCAGGAGGATTAATGGCGCTGTGAGTGCTTGTCCTGAATTTTTTTTCTAAGCTGATCTTCTGTTGCTCAAGTCACAACACCACAAAAGAAATGCGACCGGCGCGGAGTGCGAAGCCCAAACTTTGCCGTTGTCCGTCACCTGTACAGCTGAACCCAAATGGACAGAACTGAACCAATGGTTTAACTCTAACACTGAGAGGAAAGTGTGGTGAGGTCCGTCCTGTTCACCCGAGGACATCACTTCAGCGGGTCACAGACGACTGAAGTTATCATGCCGAGAGGGTAGAGAGGATGTAAGCCCTCAGTCCACGATCCCAGGAAGTGGCGAGGACCGGGCAGGAATGAGGCAAGTCTAAAGCTTAAAAGTTAAAAGTCTTCCAAAAGTTAAACCCCCCCCGATTAAACGGACTGCCGGACCCCTTTCTCACCTCTAAACGCTTTCGTTAGTCTTCACGTTTGCTTTGACGGCACGGTAACGGCGCTCCGTTACTTTTTTCTGGTGCTAAAACACAAAACAGTTTTCCAGTCACATCTTAAAGTCCCTCTCAGGAAACCAGAGTCAGGTTTGTCCATCCGGGCCGCCGTACTGACACGAGAGTGAGGACCCGGCTTTTTCCAAACTAACATTAAATAGAAAAACGTTACAATTCCAGCTGATAGTACCCCAGAAACAAGATAAGTCTGAATATTATACTCCATCTGCTGAGAGATACCCCTGAACACACTGTACCTTTAACTTCTCTTCACCTCCAGGCGGCTGAAACTCTGATCCGTCCAGACGGCAGTAGAGTGAGTCTGGAAGCTTCCTCTGCCCTGAGCCACAGACACGTCAGAAATCACCCTCCATTCTCGTCTCCATTGACTCCTCGCCCAGACAGAGTCGACACAACTGGCAGAAATCCTTCGGCCTCTTCAGCAGACCCCCCCCCCCCCCCCCCCCCCCCCCCCCCCCCCCCCCCCCCCCCCCCCCCCCCCCCCCCCCCCCCCCCCCCCCCCCCCCCCCCCCCCCCCACCCCCCTCACAGCGCTGATTTCCCCGTGCTCTTCATCAGTGACGTGAAGTCTCTCCCTTGTCGGTTTAGAGTCAGGCTGAGATCCTGCGGTGGAGGCTTCATAACAGACCTGAGCTTCATCCTCCTCTTCTCTCGTCTGATTGTTTTTTCTCGCCTCTCCTCTACTTCCTCTTCTGCTCTCTCGCTCATTATAGTACGACTCAAGGGTCAGTTTACCCAAATGACGTTATTTATGTTATTCACAATAAGTTATACCCACATAATATGTATTTGAAAAAAAAGGATTTCTGCCCCCATTTTGGTGATTTTTCTCCTGTTCCTCCGTTTCATTTGCCCAGATGATTCATCCACCTGACAGGTGTGGCATATCAGGATGGATAACGTGATTATTGCACAGCTGTTCCTCGGGCTACTCACAATATCAGGCCACCGTAAAATTTGCATTTTTATCAAGCAACACAGATGTTACCAGTTTTGAGGGAGGATGCAATCAGCATGTTCTCTGCAGGAATGTCCACCAGAGACGCTCTGAGGAAAAAAGAAGAACCGGGTCTGCAGTATATCCCTGGAAAAAAAAATGTTATTGAAATACGAACAATTGTAAAGAGCAGAAGGGTAAAATATGACAAATCTAAGACTCCGTTGAAGCTCTTCATATGACGTAAATTTTGACAGAATTTGGCCTCAATTGGACTATTTAAGTCCGAAAAACTGTATTTTTTATAAAAAGGAGCTCCCCCTAGTGAGTAAAGTAGCCGCAAATAGAGTAAAATATCATAAATCAAAGATAGATCTCCTGTTGTCGATTCATGTGCTCCAACTTTTGACTATATTTGACCAGTTGAGAAATTATGGCACAAAAACTGTGATTGTGGAGATAAAGCTCCCCCTAGTGGTGTAAATATGCAACTGACCAGTCCCAAAAATCAGTCCAGTTCTTCCTCATACTAAGGTTTATATGGGGATAATATGTGAAAATGATCCAAAAAATAGTTTCTGAGTTATCGCGTTAACACGATTGATCTGCAGCAGACTTGCTGACGGCAGCGGCGATGACGATTGCATAACAATCCCGGATTTTTCTGGGATATGATTAAAATATGAAAAAAAAGACACGAGACAGCTTTCATTTATCGAGGATTTTCGGAGCTCTTATATCCTCGCCGATCATCGTTAGCGCTCAAAGAAGAGTTTGACTCAGACTGTGTCTTTTAGATTGTTTTGATTTTCACACGATGACGCCCATTACAGCCGATCAATACATCTGGCTGAAGGTTCTCCGCCACAGTTCCAGATACGTGGCTGCTTATTGGTCCATAGAATCTTTTTCAGATCGCTTCCCACACTCGGCATCCAAACCCTGCAATCCATCAAACTCCCTCAGCCTTTCGCCAATTAGGACTGGTGCTCATTCAGTTTCCAGCCAATCGGCTGCAGACTCTCCTGCTTTAACGGCTAATCATGGCCGACACGTCTTCATGCAGCGAATCCCTGCAGACACGCCTACGGCGTCTGCTTCCACCTGTGTGAAAATGTCCCTTTCTGGCTGTTTGTCTGATCATCTGGTACGATGCACACATTACCCATCCGCTCAAAGAGCAGGACATGAGTGTATAAAGTAGGCCTACGCTGTTCTCCCCGGCAACAAGGGTATGTCCCCGAAAAAAACGTAATTTATTAAAAAAATATCCTTAAGTCCATTCATATGCACCAAATTTGGACTAAATAGAACCAATGTTTAGTAAGATGTATCCAAAAAACGTAAAAATGTATTATACAATATTTTAATATTTTGAAATCCATGATACGATTTTTGAGTTATGGTGCTAACAGGAAGGATCTGCTGAGACTTTTCGGGCATATCCATCTCGATCTTCCGTCGCTGTGAACGTAAAAACACAACATTGAGGCGGAGACTTTAAAACACGGAATAAAAAAGCCTGGGATATTTGTTGTATTGTGTTTTAGATCCACTCCCAGCGTCAGTGCGGATCTAACGTAGCTTTCCTGTGGTGAACACCAGCCCGGTGGGCTAGTGGGTTGGCAGCGATCAGGGGAGGTTCTCAGAATTGGAATAATTACCACACTTTTCAAGTTTTTAACGCCTGTAATATATACAATTTTCTCTGGAGCAGCTGGAAGCCGGGATGTAGCTCGAGCAATTCTGCCCAGTGTGATGACGGTTAATTGCATAAAGTGGATTCGGTACACCCCACACTTCTGGAATCTTTTCGCCTGTGAAGCTGAGGTTCTCAACCCGTGGTTTGGAATGACGAAATTGCAGGGTTTGAGAGGTTTTATTTATTTTATTTTATTTTATTTATTTTTTTTTACAGTTTTGAATAATAATCTTAAATATGAAGTCTGTGTCCAGAAGTCATGCATGAGTGGAGTTTGTCATTAGTTCTAATAAGGTTACATTATCATTATAAAGGATTCATAAATGCTTTGTAATAAAGGTTATAAATTAGGTTGTAAACACTTTAGAAGTCATTAGTTAACGTTTATAAACAGTTTATAACACAGCTCTCAATTTATCAATTTGGGTCACTATTTGGCAATATCAAGTTAGCAGTAGAGACAAGTGTGCTCACTATTTGGCAAGCATCAGGTGTCTGATACACTTGATAGCCAATCACTTATGGAAGCGTATTAATGACTTCTAAAGTGTTTAAAACGTAGCTAGTAAACTACATAAGAGACATTTATGACTCTTTAATAAAGGGGGTCTTATTGTAAAGCACAGAAAACTATGGTTTTATAGTTTTTACTCCCTCCAGTGTTTCCATTTCCTGTTTTTATAGTTCCATTGTGAAAAGGGATTGATGGGGGTATGTGGGGGTAAAATAGTTTTTATTGATTATTTCCTTTTTAGGTAGTTCAGCTCTGCTCTACTGTGGGGTCCAGTTATACCCTGATTGTGAATGAGGGGTGTGTGTGTCAGGAAAATTGTTTTTAAATGTTATTATTTTCCGAAATACCCTATTTTTATAGCTCTTGCTTTGCGCCACAGTGTGTGGGTTAGGTATGGTGATGGGTGGGGACATTGTTTTGAATGTGAGTAAATCCTGTTTTTAAAGCTCCGGCTTGTGTGCATAGAGGTGATTGGGGTTAGGGGGGCCAAGGGGAAATTGTTTTTAACGTGTGAAGCACTTTGTGTAACTTTTTCATGTGTGAAAAGTGTTACGTAAAATACATTTTGATTGATTGCCCAGCTCTTCTTTTTGACCTTGCTGAGGGGGAAAACTTCTGAGTCGTGGATTTACCAACGGTTTAAAAAAGATCAGCCCACATTCATGGAATCTTATTGTGTTTCTGCAGCCGATTCCTCGTCTGCTCAAACTCAAGTTTATTCACAGGTCAATGCATTACAACATAAATCCAGTTAACAAGGAGTCCAGATGAACAAACCAAACCAAAACACATATGTGCAGGAAAACATGAATAAATAAATAAATAAATAAATAAATAAAGGAACAAAGATCCATTATTGAGAAGAAGGAAGTAATTACAACCTTGGAGCGAACCAAAAAAGGCCTTTATTAGATAAACAACAGAAACTATACATCAGGGAAGAAAAAAAACAGCACCGGATCGAAAACAGTGACGTGTGCTCGCTGAATCTTCAGGAGGAATCATGGGATGGAAATCATCCACCGCTGAAACAGCCATTGTAAGAGATTCAGCGCTCGGTGTCTGGCTCAAGGACGCGCTGACATGAAGACCGCGGGGGGGACGACCTTCTAGTGTGGTCCGCCTGAGGAGGCGAACAGGCATCAATCCTAAACCGTCACACGTCTGCAGCGGCGCCGTCCGCACCTGAGTGTGTGTTGTAACGGATATATGTAATCACTGTGTGATGTCGGGACACGTGTGTGTGTGTGTATAAGAGGTGAAACGTGTGTTTGTGTGTAAGAGGGGAAACGTGTGTGTGTGTGTGTATAAGAGGTGAAATTTATGTGTGTGTGTTGTCTGCATGTGTTTGTGTGTAAGAGGGGAAACGTGTGTGTGTGTGTGTGTATAAGAGGTGAAATGTATGTGTGTGTGTGTGTGAGTGTGAGTCCGTGCACCACTCCACCCCCCCAGTTGCCCCCAGGATGCTCTTAGCTCCCTCAACAATAACATACTGGAGGCGATGGACTGGTGTTTCGTGCAGCGCAGATATGACGACCTTTGCTCTCCACAAGAAGCTGCGTGGATAAAAGAGAGAGTGGAAGTGAACTCCTAGCATTGAGCGAGGAATTAGACTTAGACGCTGAGCTGCACCTTTTGTTGGGTCTTTGTATGATGACAAACATGAGAGGATTGACTTCTCCTTCATCGCAGACCCTGGGATGTTCCTTTTGAATGCAGCATCCTTCAACAGTCTTCACAATGGTTGGAGGCTGAGTGACACACACTCTGCTCCCACACACACACACACACACACACACACACACACACACCATCTTGTTCTGCTCCTGCAGAATCTGGCGAGGCGGCTGATGTCTGAAAACAGCGAGGCTAGCACAACTCATCACCACAGCAACAAACACGCTTCTATTTTAAGCTTATCTTTCCCCGCTGTGCCAATACTCGAATTAATAATGGTATGACCCTCCTCAGTCAATCTGTCATTACTGAACGCCTCAGAGAGGGAGAGAGAGGGAGAGAGAGGGAGAGAGAGACCATGAGGCGAAGATTTGCCTGATTCCCGTACTCTGCACCGCGATATCTCGCATTAAGGAGCGTTTTGGAGACTCCTATCTGATGCCACTGAGGAAGATGAGGGCGATAGCCCATGTTTCTCCCACCCCTGTAGGCGGGAATGGAATGAATGGAGTGAATGGGAATAACTAGAGACAACGTCAACCAACAGCCCTCTCGTGTTCAGGATGACTCAGCGCTTTTTTGCCCGTTGTCGACTCACTAAGCATCAAAAGGAACGCCTGATAAGTTCAGTGGTCGAAATTATGCTCGGTAAATATCCTGGTTCCGATCTCCGTTCTTCATCTCGCAGCGAGAAGGTCTGCACTGGAAAAAATTCCCTTTCCAAAAATAAGTTTCGAAAAAAAATGAATAGGAAAACAAGCTGTTTTTAAGATTTTTAAAAATCTGTTGATAAAAGCAAGTTTAACATTTGTTTGGTAAGATTTCTTCAAATAAGATGTGATATTTAGAATAAGGACGTCTTAACATGAGCTGGTAAATGTAATTTTGAAGTATATTTTATGAGAATCAGCCAGTAATACTTAAAATGTAGTGCCCCCCCCCCCCCCCATTTAATTCATAAAGCACTTTATATTTGGATCAAATCTCAAAGTGCTACAAGGTAAAAGCAGATAAAAGCATCAATAAAAAATATAATAATAACTATATAAAAGCCTGACCCAAAAAGCAGCAATGTTAATTAAAGTTATAGGTTCTGCTAAAAAGGAAAGTTTTAAGTCCTTTTTTAAATGTGTCAGTC